>OX461810.1:77948311-78143837 GCA_949802685.1 Dicyrtomina minuta
CTTGCCCCTATTCGAGAACCGGCTTCTATTTGTAGCTTTACGGTTTGTTTCTTAGATATCTAGCTAAACTGACATCATAACTGCATCAACCTAATAAGCAAGTGATATTTTTTGAAGTCAGGTACAGACGATCCTAATAAAAGAGTGATATTTTTTTGACGTTATTAACGGACGATCACAATAAACAAATTATATTTTTATTGACGTTATTACTAGATGATCCTAATTATCAAGTGAAATTTTTTGTGACTTCATTTACGGATGATCCCAATAAACTAATAATATTTGTTAAAAGTGATTTACGTACAGTCCTAATAGAAGAGTGCTATTTTTGGAGCGTCATTTACAGGCGATTCTAATAAACGAGTAATTATATTTTCTGTAAAGTCATTTACGGACGATCCTAATGAAAAAGTCATATTTTTTGTGACGTCATTTACAGAAAATTCTAATTTACGAGCGATATTTTTGTACTGTCATTTACGGACGATCACAATAAACGTATAATATTTTTTGTTACGTCATTTACGGACGACCTTAATATACAAATAACTAATGAAAGTGAGGGTCTCTAAAATAGTAAAATTTGTATGACGTCATTTAAGGACGATCTCTGTAAGCATACTAGTAAAATCCTATGTCGAGAATATATGTCAACCTAATTTTTGAATTAATGACAGTAGGGGTCCCTTAAATGGTAAAATTTGTATAGCGTAATTTATCGACGATCCAGGCATGCACACTAGTTAAATCCTATGTCAAGAATATATGCCAACCTAATTTTTGAATTAATGACAGTAGGGGGCCCTAAAATGGTAAAATTTGTATGACGTAATTTATCAACGATCCCTGAATGCACACTAGTAAAATCTCATGTCGAGAATATATGCTAACCTAATTTTTGAACTAATGACAGTAGGGGTCCCTAAAATGGTAAAGTTCGTATGACGCAGGGATTTATAATGATAAATTATTCCAATTTTCGTAGTGTAAATATTTAAATACATACCATTTGAAAAAAAATCGATGTTACTATAACTAGCATTAAAGACGAAGACTACGTAAAATACAAAATTTACCAAAGACTGTCAAAGACACCAGCTTTAAACGCTCGATGACATTCGGTTTTCTATGGTATGTATATCTGAAAATTTCTATGGTACAAATATCTACTGAATAGTGAATGCCAGGTATATGGAACGTGCGGCGCATGCACCTACCTACTTAGCTTTAGTGGCAAGTATTGAAATGCATGTAAAGTCGTGCCAGAGACTCGTTTTTCTGCATTCATTTTAATGCTAAAAAGTTGGTATAATAAATCGTTAATTGTGACAAACTGGTTATTCCGATCGACCTCAAAAACAATAGGGCTCTTTGCGCTAGCATTGCTGATTATTTAAACGTTGTTTTATCAAAATCAGCTAAGAATTAGGACCTGTAGAGCATGACCAACAGACAGACAAGGCATCGACAGACAGACAGACAGACATGAAAATTTCAATAGATGCTTAAGCTCAGCATCTAAATCTGACCCCTACCAGCCTAAACGTTGTCAAAACAAATCGACCGTGGGCTGGCCCGAAGTAGATGCTGAGCTTTAACAATGGCGCAAGACAATGTATGTTCCGCTAAAAGATGATATAAGATTTATGGAAGCTCCCCTACAATCAATAAGACATATACCAATGTACGTAGCATGTAATTAAATATAGCTGAAAATTTTTCATAAATTGCACCATTCACAAATGACGTCATTCATGGAGGCTTCCCTACCATCATTAAGCCATGTATGGAAGTACGTAGCATGTAGTTTAAAAACTCTAAAATATTTTTGAGAATTGCAGTATTTACAAATGACGCGATTTATAGAGCCTCCCTTACTATCAATAAGCCATATACGAGTGTTCGTGGCAAGAAGTTAAAAATGGTTAGGATAAATTTTAAAGTTAAAAATAGGAATCCAAAAATCTATGATATTTGAATGATGTCATTATAGACAATCCCTGAATATCTATAACGCATATAAGTAAGTACGTGACATGTGGTTAAAATAGGATGGAAACAAATTCAAAGTTGGGACAGGGGATACTAGAAACTATGGTATTTGAAGGACGTTATTATGCACCGTGACATGTAGAAGAAATTTTCACGTGACATCATTTGCGCGTCACCCTTACCCTGCTTACCTAATAAGAATGCGATTACATCTGGGTGGGGGTGTCTAAAAGAAATTTTCACGTGACGTCATTTGCACGTCACCCCTAACCTGCTCACCTTATGTGAATTTGATAGCAGCTGGGTGGGGGTTTCTAAAAGAAATTTTCAGGTGACGTCATTCGTGCGTCACCCCTAACCTGCTTACCTAATGTGAATGTGATAGCAGCTGGATGGGGGTGTGTAAAAGAAATTTTCAGGTGACGTCATTCGTGCGTCACCCTTACCCTGCTTACCTAATAGGAATGCGATTACATCTGGGTGGGGGTTTCTAAAAAAATATTTCCGGTGACGTCATTTGTGCGTCACCCCTAACCTGCTTACCTAATGTGAATTCGATAGCAGCTGGGTGGGGGTGTTTAAAAGAAATTTTCAGGTGACGTCATTCGTGCGTCACCCCTAACCTGCTTACCTAATGTGAATGTGATAGCAGCTGGGTGGGTTTGTTTAAAATAAATTTTCACGTGACGTCATTTGCGCGTCACCCCTTACCTGCTTACCTAATGTAAATGCAATAGCAGCTGGGTGGGGGTTTCTAAAAGAAATTTTTAGGTGACGTCATTCGTGCGTCACCCCTAACCTGCTTACCTAGTGTGAATGCGATAGCAGCTGGGTGGGGGTGTCTAAAAGAAATTTTCAGGTGACGTCATTCGTGTGTCACCTCTAACCTGCTTACCTAATGTCAATGTGATAGCAGCTACGTGGGTGTGTCTAGAATAAATTTTCACGTAACGTCTTTTGCGCGTCACCCCTTACCTGCTTCTCTAGTGTAAATGCGATAGCAGCTGAGTGGGGGTGTCTAAAAGACATTTTCACGTGACTTCTAACCTGCTTAATTACGTAATGTGAATGCGATAACAGCAGAATGGGGGTGTCTAAAAGAAATTTTCACGTCACTTCATTTGTGCGTCATCATAGACGGTCGCTGAATATCTTAAACCTGTATAGGTACGTCTGTGACACATAGGTGAAACAGTTAGCTAAACATTTTAAATTTGATAATGGGGGTATCTAAAACTATGATATTTAAAGGAAGTCATTATGGACGATCCCTTAATATTTAGGTACGTTCGTTTTAAGAAAATCAGCTAAAAACTGTACCCTGTAAGTGGATTCAAAAATTGCCAATTTGCACTATATTTAGAAGCTCCTCACCCACCCTTAACTTCCCCTGCCCCCCCCCCCTCACACACACAACGACATTCCACATATCTGACGTAGCGGAGCATCAGACTACAGACCATTGAAAACTGTAGCTGAGATTAATTGGGCCTTTACTATAAGATATACTTGTACTCGCCGCGCAGAGCTTTAAAATTACGTATGTACATGAACATTCAGCAATATTTACACGCCCTCTTGGTTTTTAAGGAAATCACTTGACAAAATTTTGACATGGGTCCATTTAACTATTTACTGTGGCTAACTGGTTGATTCGATCACCCTCAAAAACAATAGGGCTCCTCTCGCGCGCATTTGTGAGAGTTTAAAAAAAGTTCAAATGAAATCCCTTAAAAACTGTGACCTGTGGAGTACGGCCAACGAACGGACGGACGGACAGACAGACAGACAAAACCATTTCAATAGATGCTCAGCATCTAAAAACGGGTGGGATTCACGATTTCTTAACTTTATGCTGTTTTACGTACGTTAATCGTAGAAGGAAAGGGACCGTTCATAAATAACGTCATTAAAAATTTCAATTTTAGAAAACCCACCCCAGTTTTTAGATGCTGAGCAAGCATCTATTGTGATGGTCATGTCCGTCCGTCTGTCTGTCTGTCTGTCTGTTGGCCGTACACTACAGGTCACAGCTATCAAGCTATGACCTTCATTTTTTTTAAAACGATCACAAATGCGCACGCGCAGGTCTGTATTGTTTTTTCAATTCGATCGGACTGTCCATTTCTTTACAATTAACAGTTATCTGGACCTATGTCAAAACTCAGAAAAGTGAGCTTCCCAAAAAATCCGGCGCTTCGCGCCGGATTTGTCGACCGTGGGCTGGCCTGAAGTAGATGCTGAGCTTCAACAAAGGCGCAAGACAATTTATGTTACGCTAAAAGATAATACAAGATTTGTGGAAGCGCCCCTACAATCAATAAGACATACCATTGTTCGTAGCATGTAGTTTAATATAGCCGAATTTTTTTTATAAATTGCACCATTCACAAATAACGTCATTATGGACAATCCCTGAATATCTGTTACGCAGATAGGTAAGTACGTGACATGTAGTTAAAATAGGATGGAAACAAATTTAATGTTGACACTTGAGATATTAGAAACTATGGTATTTGAAGGACGTTATCATGGACGATCTCTGAAAATCTATAACACATATAGGTCAGTCCGTGACATGTAGAAGAAATTTTCTCGTGACATCATTTGCGCGTCACCCTTAACCTGCTTACCTTATGTGAATGCGATAGCAGCTGAGTGGGGCTGTCTAAAAGAAATTTACACGTGATATCTTTTGCGCGTCACCCCCAGCCTGCTTACCTTATGTAAATGCAACAGCAGCTGGGTGGGGGTGTCTAAAAGAAATTTTCGCCTGACGTCATTTGCGCGTTACCCCTACCCTGCTTACCTAATGTGAATGCGACAGCAGCTGGGTGGGGGTGTTTAAAAGAAATTTTCACGTGACGTCATTCGCGCGTCAACCCTAGCCTGCTTACCTAATTTGAATGCGATAGCAGCTGGGTGGGGTGTTTACAAGAAATTTTTACGTGACGTCATTTGCGCGTCACCCCTAGCCTGCTTACCTAATGTGAATGTGATAGCAGCTGGGTGGGGGTGTCTAAAAGAAATTTTCACGTGACGTAATTTGCGCGTCACCCCTGCATAAGACAATCAGACTACATGTCATTGCCATTGAATACTGTAGCTGAGGTTGGCTGGGGCTGGGTCTCTACTATAAGATATACTTGTATTCGCAGCGCAGAGCTTTAAAATTAAGGGGTATGTACATGAATTCTCTATTTGTTTACACGCATGATTCGCTTTTTTGGAAAGCTCACTTTTCTGAGTTTTAACATGGGTCCAGTTAACTGTTAATTGTGAAGAAATGAACAGTCCGATCAAATTAAAAAAATCCGGCGCTTCGCGCCGGATTTGCCTACCATGGGCCCAAAGTAGATGCTGAGCTTACAGCGAATATTGACTTCAGGCAATCGATGCATCTTTTCACATTATTTACATACAATACACTCTTTACTCTCTAAAGTGCAATATTTTAGTGAAGACATTGTTGGACGATCCTAATATGTACAATAATAATATTCCATGCTAAAAATACTATTTGACATAATGTTGAAACTGATAACGGGTGTTTTTTTTAAATGATGACATTTAGACGACGTCATTTATGGACAATCTCTGTGTGTATACTGGTAAAAGTAGGTTTTGAAGATAGAAATCTACCAAATTTTGCATTTTGCAGATCATCCTTGCATGGCTCCTTACTTGTGTAACCCTCGAAGTTGAAATATAATGCATGCATAACTTATGTAAAAGATTTACTGGACACTAAAAATTATCAGACATTTCTTAGCTCAGGCGATTACTGACCCATTGCTGTTTACGGGATGCTAGGTGTGGCGTGCTCCATTTCAACCTTAGCTTCGAGGCTTCAAATTTTTTAAACGTATTTTACGATGATTCCTGAATCCCCCTCCCTCAAACCTGAAAGTGATGATTTGTTGAGTAGGGGAGCATTAGTTTGCAGTTGGTAAAGCATTAGAAATAAGAAATATTTAAATTTTTAAGATTCTGAATTGTTTAATTTCTTAACATCTCCCCCCCCCCTTCAAGACATAATTCGTGGGGGTTGGGGGTGCAAGTATTTAAAGTTTTTTATTGGTTTTAGCAAAAATAGTTGAGATTTTTGGGACGTCATCTGTGGGTAACCCCAAGTAAACCATCCTCCCCTGAGAGGATATTTAGTGGTTGGGGGTGCAAGTATTTAAAGGTTTTTATTGGTTTTAGCAAAAATAGTTGAGATTTTTAGGACGTCATCTGTGGGTAACCCCAAGTAAACCATCTTCCCCTGAGACGATATTTAGTAGGTGGGGGGTGCAAGTATTTAAAGTTTTTTGATGGTTTTAGCAAGAAAATTAAGATTTTTGGGACGCCATTTGTGAGTGACCCGAAGTACACCCCTCCCCCCTAAGGAAATACTTTGTGAGTGGAGGTGCAAGTATTTAAAGTTTTTAATGGTTTTAGCAAAAAAAATCAAGATTTTTAGGACGTCATTTGTGAGTGACCCGAAGTACACCCCTCTCCCTCTAAGGTAATACTTTGTGAGTGGGGGTGCAAGTATTTAAAGTTTTTTAATGGTTTTAGCAAAAAAAATCAAGATTTTAGGAACGTCATTTGTGGATGACCCGAAGTACACCCTTTCTTCTCAAGGGATACTTTGTGGGTAGGAAGTGCAAGTATTCAAAGTTTTTTAATGGTTTTAGCAAGAAAATTAAGATTTTTGGGACGTCATTTGTGAGTGACCCCAAGTACACCCCTTCCCCTTAGGGGATACTTCGAGGGTGGAGGTGCAAGTATTTAAAGTTTTTTAATGGTTTTATCAACACAAAATAAGATTTTAGGGACGTCATTTGTGGGTGACCCCAAGTACACCCCCTCCCCTTAGGGGATACTTTGTGTGTGATAGGTGCAAGTATTTACAGTTTTTTAATGGTTTTAGCAAAAATAGTTGAGATTGTCGGGACGTCTTTGTGGGTGACCCTAAGTACACCTTTTCCCCTTAGGGATACTTTGTGGGTGCGGGTATCTTCTGCGGGTAGCCTGTCCCGATGACTGGTGCATGTTGCTGGTGCATTGGCTGGCGCCTGTAATTAAACCATTTAGCTGGTGCATTTGGCTGGTGCAAACGCAAATCACCCGTTTTTATCCAATGCTTTCAGATGGCTAAAAAAGTTGGTCCAGTCAACTGTTAATTGTGAAAAACTGGTTAGTTCGATCTCTCTCAAAAACAATAGGGCACTTCTCCTTCGCATTTGTGGCCATTTGAAAAATATTTAACGAATATCGCTTGAAAACTGTGACCTGTAGCGCATAAAGAACAGACAGACGGACAGACAGACAGACAGACAGACAGACAGACAGACGGACATAGCCATTCTTATAGATGCTTAAGCTCAGCATCTAAAAACAATACAGACCTGCGCGCGCGCATTTGTGATCGTTTTAAAAAAAATTGAAGTGTCATAGCTTGAAAGCTGTGACCTGTAGTGTACGGCCAACAGACAGACAGACAGACAGACGGACGGACATGACCATCACAATAGATGCTTGCTCAGCATCTAAAAATCCGGCGCTTGGCGCCGGATTTTCCTACTGTGGGCCCGAAGTAGATGCTGAGCTTACAGCAAATATTGACTTCAGTCAATCGATGCATCTTTTCACATTATTTACCTAAAATACACTCTATACCCTCTAAAGTGCAATATTTTAGTGACGACATTGTTGGACGATCATAATATGTACAATAATAATATTCAATGCTAAAAATACTATTTAACCTAATGTTTGAACTGATAACGGGTGTTTTATCAAATAATGACATTTGGACGACGTCATTTATGGACAATCCGTGTGTGTATACTGGTAAAAGTAGATTTTGAAGATATAAATCTACCAAATTTTGCATTTAGCACTAACAAGGATGCTTAAAATGGTGATTTTGTGATGACGTCATTTATGAAAGATCCCTGTATGTATGCTTAAAAAAGATGGTGTTAGAGATATCTATTAATTTGATTTTTGAACTAAAGACAGAAAAGATTCCTATAATCCAAATAATTAAATGACGTCATTTTTAGATCATCCTTGCTTAGCTCCTATCTTGTGTAACCCTGGAAGTTGAAATTTAATGTATGAATAACTTATGTATAAGATTTACTGGACACTAAAAATTACGAACTGCCTGCCATTCGGTTAAAGTATGTTCCTTAAAATTGAGAATTTGAATGACGCCATTAATGGTTAGTCATCAACTATTTATAAGCTTCGTTCGTATGTTCACAGCATAAAGCAAAAAAAGTTGGGGTGGGTTTTTTGAAATGGAAATTTTTAATTACGTTATTTATGAACGGTCTCTGAGAGTGTGATTTAAATACAGGATAGCAAACCCAAAATATTAAGTTCGTATGCTTGACCAGCTTTGGGTACGGACAGAAATGACGACACCTAAATTTACCAAAATTATAAGCCTACCCACTTGCTTGTCACCTTTATATGCATTGCTTAAATGGATGCCCTTACCGTGGAATGTCAAGTGACCCACCCTCAAGGTAAGCAACGCCATTTGTGTCTGACCCCTACCAGCCTTAACGTCGTCAAAACAAAAAGCAGTTGGCTGTTTTGCAAGACCTGAAACGTAGCAGAACTTTCTGTTAGAACGACGGGAAACAAAGCCAACTCGCTTACGGGACTCTATGTATCTTATGGGTTTCATATCTGACACGCTCACAGATTCGTATCAGACATTTCTTAGCTCAGGCCATTACTGACCCATTGCTGTTTACGGGACTCTAGGTGTCGCGTGCTCCATTCCAACCTTGGCTTCGAGGCTTCGAATTTTTAGGACGTATTCTAGGATTGACCCTGAATTCCCCCTTCTCCCCCCTCCGAACCTAAAAGGGATGATTTGTTGAGTAGGGGAGCATTAGTTTGCAGTTAGTAAAGCATTAGGCATAAGAAATATTTATATTTTTAATATTCTGTCTTATTTTAATTCTTAACACCCCCCTCCCCTTAAGGAGATAATTCGTGGGTCATTTGTGGGTGACCCTAAGTACACCCCTTCGCTTTAAAAGGTTCAACATGTCCTATTACGTGTGCATCATCATTTGAAGAGTATTTTGGCAAAACAGGATATGTCTATTTTATTAAAAAATGAGATTATTTGCATGATTTGTTATATTCCATTACTGTGACTGTGTTGAATGGTAAAGGTTAAAGTTTAACCAAGGTAATTTTAAAAAATAGCCCAACTTTGGTTTTTTGGCAAAACGGGATAAGTCCAATAAATTATTTTTCGCAAAATGGGGTAAGTACAACTAAAACCTTCATTTATGATTGAAATTTGGTTTTTGAGTGTTTTATTAGTTTGTAGAAGACAATTGCCTTGCGTTAATGTTTTTATGCAACGAAAGATAAAGTTAAGAAAAAGTTTGATTTCATTCAAAACGATTAAAATTTTATGTCACGGACTTTTTGCCCCATGTTAAGTTATTGATTTTTCGGAAAAACGGGATAGGTTCACGAAATAAAACTTTTGAAAATGTAAAAAAACTTCCAGAGCCCGTCTATAATTATAAAACTATTTGTAATTACGCTGCGTCACACATTAATTATAAATTCCAATATTATGATTATTTAGGCTCGTTTTTAAAAATTGCGAAAATGACTCAAAGTTAAGTACTAATTTTTTTATATAATGTGATGATCTGAAAATGCAGTTGACAAAAATATATTGAATTTAAGCAGCAGTATTGGCGCTGAGAATTTTTTGAATTTATAAATTTAACATGGGGTAAATGGAGAATCACACCTACTTCAACGTACCAACCGGATGTCAGTTTTCGTTCAAATTCCAAAAAGTTGTACTTGTTACGTTGAGAATGAAGCACTCT
This sequence comes from Dicyrtomina minuta, assembly GCA_949802685.1. Taxonomy (NCBI): domain Eukaryota; kingdom Metazoa; phylum Arthropoda; class Collembola; order Symphypleona; family Dicyrtomidae; genus Dicyrtomina; species Dicyrtomina minuta. The sequence continues at coordinate 77,958,178 of OX461810.1, forward strand.
TTCTGGAACTGTTACGGAAATTTTTTTAAAACAGAAATTACGGTTGTGACGGATTTCCAAAATCTGAGATATTGTAATAATTTCTAGGCAGCACTGCACATATGTAATATTTCAATGCATAACGAGAGTGGGGTATGTTGTGAGAAAATACAAAAAGTGTACTAAAATTGTTCTAACTTTCTGTGGCAAGTACTAAAACATAGATAAGCTGCAGTGAAATTTTTGTAAACAATCAAAAAACGGAAAATTTTGAATTTCAAAAACTGCGGTATAGGAATTTTTCCAAAATTTATATTTAAACAATTTAAAATTCCAAATTCTTTTCATTTTTTAAAACGTAGAAATTCCATTTCACATATTGTTCTGGAGATAACTGAACTTCAAATATTTTGAAAATCGGACAGATATTGTAGGTGCTGGAGAGCAGCAAAGATTTTTAAAAAAATCAAAAAATGCGGTCGTTTGAAAACTCGCGCATGACAGATTTTAAAACATTTGACCTTTGTTTGCATATAGGGGTGAAAGCCCAGGTTATTATGAGTATACTTATATTCATAGTATGCTATTATGTTGAATACTGCCAACCTTTTAATTATCTAATAATACAAGTTAGAAAGAGTTGCGTGCTCAAAACTTGTCCAGAATGGATTTAATAATATCAGAAAATGTTTATATTTGCAGCTACATATGTGTTAACGGCTGATCAGGATGTAGGGCCGATAAAGTTGTTTAATAATACTGCAAAGTATACTACGTATGTAGAATATAGACAGTAAAAATTCTGCATATTATACTTATACATATTTTAATTTTTTCAATAATGATATTAAGTCTTATTATTCTCTACAATCATTATTGGCGTCGAGCAAGAAAAATATTAAAAGTGGTTATGCAAATTAGGCTACACGTGGACTTGAGATCATTCTGCAGGGTGTAGTGTGTACTACATAGGACCACTAATAATAAATGGCAAATATGTACTATTGCACATGTAAACAAAGCGGTCTATATATAATTTGTGTGTATTGCAAAATCTGGGCACTTTTTGTTTTTTTGACCGGCAATAAATGATGGTTGTAATAACTATCAAAACCATGTCATTTTTATTTCATATCTTATATGTGTGGATGTATGGCAATCGCTTTGGTTTGCGTTTGTTGGAGTTTTTGTAGGTATATTTAATTCTATTCATACACATTAAAAAGCAGTGATTGAGAGCAGTAAGCAATGTTTTGATTTTTGGCGAAGGTCTATCAATGCTAAAATATTTTATTACTGGTGATTCATTGATGTTTCTTGGAATTTTGGCTCACTTGGCTATTTCCGCCTAATACATTGTAGCTCACATTATCTGATTTGTCTTGTTATTAGGTTTGTTTTTGTGTTATATTTAGAATTTACACCGCTTCCTGTTATTCCTCATTTATAAATCCATTTATTAGATTTATCAACATTATTTCCAGTTGTGGTGTTTCTAATCACCGAGTAAAATAATCATTCATTTGCTCTATGTTAAGGACAGAGCTGTGGTCAATTTAAAGCAAAGGGTAAACTGTGGTTCCTTATACACATCCATATACTTAATCAGGAAAACAGTAGTCTATATTTACGACAGAATAAAATGATTTACAAGCCAACGCTGACAACAGGAAAGTCTAGGTTATATAATAAATACCAAGTCTAAAGTACTATGTGAGTTGGTTCTTATATAGTCCAGTCTGTATTTTTTAGTTGTTTAAATTTCCAAATCATTTCGATATCAGCAGTTATCTAATTTAAATTATTTGTACTGTTTCCTACATAGTGCATTTACCATATTTGTAGTGGTATATGTCTAGTTTAATTAGTTTATAATGGCCATGTTTCATTATTTAAGGCGTTTGCAGTTTTAAAGTAGAAGCCTGGAAAATTATTTCTAGGTATAATAATTCTCCACAAAAAGCTGTTGAACAATACGTGACACTCTAATTTCCAAAACTTAATTTATTTCAGAATTAATATGAGGCGCTTTATTTGGTGTGCAACTCTCAAGCTATTGGGTCTTATGTCAATCTTGTCCTTGATGGCAGAAATTGGTAAATAAATCTTCATTGCAATTATTCGCAAATAATAAAAATATTTTAAAGGCAACTTGTGGGCCATTTACATGTGATGCCTTGTAAATAATGTGGTATTTCAACTTTCAACCCAGACACAGCAGCAGTAGAGGTGATGAGGGAAACATGGAACGACCATAACGAATTTGTGACGCGTGTGTATCTGGACGACCACGTAGCAATTTACTACGACGACGATGTGAATAAAAATGGAAACATTACGTGGCCTTTTGAATTTATTACTAATGCCTGGAAGTATGTAAAAGAGGCGTACGGCCCATTTGGTCCAGATCCGCTCCTCTACGTCATTTTTCATGCGACCAAATACAGTGGTTGTCATACAAGTAGGTATCATGAGAGTGAACCTAAAAGTCGAAATCAAATAGACTGTGGTGAGAATGGAGTCATTAAAGCGACCCCAAGGAATTCTAGGAATTTGCATAACCTTCTATACTTCGTCGGAGACATAATAATTGGTGGAGAGAAGATGACGTTGGGGCAGAGAGATGAAATAATCGGTGGACGAGGAATGCTGGATATTTTATGGTATGACTTGATACGCGTTCTTAAAAACCCGACCCAAGATTCAGTTTCCCGGATCAAATGGAAACTAGAACGATCACAAAAGGGGATATATTGGTTTCGTGATTGGTTTCTTCCAATTTACGAGCAATTCGGCGGAGTTTCTGTTCTGAAAAATTTCGTTAACATCACAAATCGTGATTGGCAAGAAACACAATTGAACGATTCTAAAAATGACCTGACCTTCGGAGAATTTGTTCACTTTTGGAGTGGAGCTGCTCATCAGGATTTGTACCCTATGGCAAAATTTTCAATCAATAATTCCAAGGAGCTTTACGCCGAATTAGTGGAAGCAAGGAAATCTTTTCCTTTCATCACCTATACACGTACGTAACACACTTGAGTTGCAAGTTGCAACGTTTAATAATTCTAATAATAATTTATATTTAAATAAAGAAAATTGAAAACCTCGACAGCGAACAATAAGTGTATTCTCAAGGAACCACACGACCAATAATGCATAGTGATTTGTAAGCAAGTGAAGCTTATTTGAAACGTTACAAAATCACCTATAAATATTCGTTTATATGGTGTAGCGTGTTCCTAATATATATTTTTGAAAACAGAAACGAGTGAACTCAAAGTAATGAAAGAAACATGGAACGACCATAACGAAGTTGTGATGCTTGTTTATCAAGACGAATACGTAGCAATTTACTACGATGAAGATGTGAATAAAAATGGAAACATTAGGTGGCCATTTGAATTTATTTCTAAGGCCTGGAAGTATACAAAAGAGACGTACGGCTCATTCGGTCCAGATCCACTCCTTTACGTCATCCTTCATGCCACCAAATACGACATCTGCCATTCAAGTTGGTATCGTGAGATTCAACCTGGAAGTCGAAATCAAATTGACTGTGGAGAGGGCAAAATCATTAGAGCGACTCCATGGGATTCCGACAATTTGCACAACGTTATATACTTAGTCGGAGATATTATAGTGGGTGGAGAAAAGATGACGAGGTTGCAAAGAGATAAAATGATTGGTGGACGAGGAATGCTGTACATCCTTTATTTAGATTTGACGCTTTTTCTTAAAGATCCAACAGAGTATTTAGCCACCTGGAAAAAAAAGAAACTCAAGGAATCTACAAAAGGAGTATTCTGGTTTCGGGATTGGTATCTTCCAATTTACGAACAATTCGGCGGAACATCTGTTCTACAAAATTTCGTCAACATTACAAATCGTCATTGGCAAAATACACGAGCGAACCCTTCTCAACGAGACTTGAACCTCGGAGAATTCGTTCACATTTGGAGTGGAGCTGCCCATCAGGATTTGTACCCCATGGCAAAATTTTTAATAAATAATTCAAAAGAGGTTTACACAGAATTAGTAGAAGCAAGGAAATCTATTCCTTTTATCACCTATACACGTACGTAACACAATTACTACATTATTAACATTATATCCTAAATTAACTGATTTCGGATTTAGCTTTTCTATTAAAAATAACCAAGACATTTAAAAATATGCAAAAAAATTAATCCTGATCATGCAGAATGCGTTGTTAGCAAATGCGCTTCAAAACTTGACCTATTAAGAAAATTACCACAACAACTGCCCACGTCTTGATTAGGTACGCATGCATGGTCCTAATAATTATTTTTGAAAGCAGAAACGAGCGAGTTGAAAGTCATACGAGAAACATGGAACGGTCACGACGAAGTTGTGACGCTTGTTTACCAAGACGATCACGTGGCTATTTACTACGATAGAGAAGTCAATAAAAATGGAAACATTACGTGGCCCTTTGAAATTATTTCTAATGCCTGGAAGTATGTGAAAGAGACGTACGGCCCATTCGGTCCAGACCCACTCCTCTACGTCATCATTCATTCGACCAAATACATTCAAGGCTGTCATACAAAGTGGTATCGTGAGAGTGAACCTAGAAGTCGAAATCAAATGGACTGTGCACAGGGTGGAGTCATTGAAGGGACTCCAAAGGGTTCTCATAATTTGCACATCGTTCTGTTCTTCGTCGGAGAAGTTATAGTGAGTGAAGGGAAGATGACGCTGATGCAGGGAGATGCAATCATTGGTGAACGAGGAATGCTAGACATTTGGTGGTATGACTTGACGCTTTTTCTTAAAGACCCAACAGAATCTTTAGCCACCTGGAAAGATTGGAAACTGAAAGGATCACAAAAGGGAATTTTTTGGTTTCGTGACTGGTTTCTTCCAATTTACGAGCAATTTGGAGGAACATCCGTGTTAAAGAAATTCGTAAACATCTCAAATCATCATGTGCAGAAGCCACTATCAACAACCGCTGTTCATAGAAACTTAAATCTCGGAGAATTTGTTCACTTTTGGAGTGGAGCCGCTCACGAAGACCTCCTCCCTACCGCAATTGGCTCCATAAATAATTCGCAAGAGTTCTACGATGCGCTAGTTCAAGCAAGAAAAACGTTCTTCTTTATTGACTATACGAGTACGTAAAATTATTTATTTTATTATTTTCTTATAGTATTTTTAATTTAGTACTCAAATAATATGGAAAACGTACACCTTGGTGTACTCTGCATCTCCATGTGTGATGCAATGCACCCTCATTCCTGGTTAAATTTACATAAAGTAAGTCTAATCCGCAAGAATTTACAATATTGTCAGTTAAAATTACATTCATATACCAGGTGCAAATTGTGACGTGGAGCAAGGAGTGATACGATGTGATGAGAGCGCTACTTGTAGAACCATTGCGCGGCGATGCAACGGGAAAAAGGACTGCAGCGATGGATCAGATGAAGCGAACTGTAAGTTGATCGGTTTCTAATGATTTAAATGTTTCTGTAGATTCCTCAGTTACTTTTAATTTTTAATTCCCACGTTATGCAATCGAACCAAAGGTACGGCGTGCAGAAACAACGTTTTTGAATGTGCGCGCGGTGGGTGCGTGGAAAATTGGAAAGTTTGTGATAAAACAAGTGACTGCCCATTTGATGACAGCGATGAGAACAACTGTACAAGTAAGTAGTACCTTTGGGTAAATTAATTTGCTTGTTTACTTGTCTTAGCGCATTTACGTATTGAAGAAAATCTATGCTAAAATTGAAAATTCCAAAATTTATTGGCGCCTAAATTATGCACATATTTTTACAAAGTTTTGTCCACGTTATTTTCAGATCACATAGTGTTAGAAAAAAATATATAATGTTTTGCCAATTCTGATTTCTATTTAAAATTTCTACTCGTGAGCGATATTGGGGCATGGGGACACCGAGTGAGTGCCAGTACTAGTAGTAGACTAGGCTGAAATTTTCACTGAACAAGTGGGTGACGTTCGAGTATACTTCAACTTAATAGAGCTGGCACAAGTGCGCTAAGAACAAGATTTGCTGACAAGGATGTTCTAGTCTAGTCAGACTTGACTAGATGACTGTTGACTTGACTTGGGGCTATTTTTTGAGGTTTGACTTGACTTGACTGGGCTAGGACATTTGGGCAACGGACTTGAATTGACTCGTTTAGCGGAAGTCGTTTGAGGAAATGAGTTGACTTGAATTGACTATAAGTTAACTTTAAATCCAGTAACTTGACTTTGTTAAACATATCAGGCTTCCATGTATACGAAGTCAAGTCAGAATTTCCTTGCGGACAAGGCGCTAGAATTATTTATTTTTGACTTTGTGACTACCTTAGCTTGACTTAAGGAATAACTTGACTTGTCTAGTCACGTATTCAAAGTTCAATAACTTGACGTGACCTGACCTAGACCCAGTAGTGACTTGCTTTGTTTGCTGGTCTTCAAAGCGTTTTTTTTTAAATTACGCATAAAAGACAAATGTTTTTTGATATTAAAAAAAAACGAAAACCTTTGAATTTTCTAACATCGTAAAATTACGTTTTATAATTTTGTCTAAGGAATATAAGAAAAATCAAATTTTATCAGAAAAAATTAAGAAATGGATGTTTAATAGCGGCAAGGGGGAAAGTGGGGTGACTTTCCACAGCAGTTTAGGTTATTCTAGAAAATCATGGTGAGAGCAACTGGGTTGGATGAGTGAGTGAAAAGTTAGAATAATAAATAAAAATACCGGACGATGCTTTAGTATTATAAGTAGAATTAGGTGATTTTGCGTTATTTGGTGTGTAATTGAGTGCGTGTGTTCGGTGGCGAACCCAAATTCGTGTAAAAGAAAAATATAAAACTCCAGGTCGTCAAGCTGTTGTCCCAAATTTCGTGGAGGCAGATAGATGCAAAATCCTAAATACCAGAATTGTAGTAGCTTCTTAATATCTGGATTATGCAGTAGATGAAGCTGATGAAAATAATAGTAATCATCATTTATATACTTATGACATATTTATGTATTAACACGTGTAGATTTTTTTTAATGTTTAAATTCTAGTCAAGAAAATATTGTCTTGTATACTGAGCTGTGAAGCTATTGCAATTATGCAACAGTGACTTAATAAAGTTTTTCACTCCACCAGTGGACTCAACACAGAAACTAACAACTTCTATGAAATGATAAATTAGATTTATTTAAAGTTAAGAAGATGAAAGTAAGTTTTGGAGTATAGTTTGCAGTGGTAAAAGTAAAAGATACATTGACTCGAGGACCAGTAATTTTAGCTGTTGATCGTTAGATAGTTTGAAATAGAATCTAATATATAGAAGAAATGAGTTCAAGGATTTAAATCGACTAGTTAGAAAGAAGAAATGTGAAGAATGTAAGAATCACCATAATGAGCATATTAATAAGAGATCGAGCCAGATCAAATAATACAATTATACATAGAATGTAAGGAATGAGAAAAGTCAGGACTAATTAACTATTTCTTTAGAACTAACTTACATATATGTGAAATCGTGGTGAATGTCAACGAGGAGGCAATTCTACACTAATAATAATATTAGATTCACATTATATATGACTAAATAATGCTGGCATTTCAACTCACAATTTGTGAAGTTGAACGAACTTTAAAATTAAAGTAAAATTAACTAATACTTCGGTTCATTACCGAACAGCGTGGATAGAGGCTTGTGTGATTTAAACTATATTTTTAAGATTGAACAATGAAAGAAAGCAATAAATATCGTGGCAATTAACAATTTAATTAAATTAACAGTTACTGATTGTAAATCCAGTGCGAATAAGAATCTTTGTTCATACTCACAAATAGGAACTTGTCAAACGAATAAATACAGAATGACTTCCCTCAACATGAGAACTGGCAGAGTCAGTGGATATAAATAAGTTCTAATTATTATGTTTAAATTTAGTAATTTTACAAAGATTGCGAGTAACTTGAAAGCAGCAGAGGGGTAAACACAAAGGTTTATAACGCTACTTGTATATGTGGTTGATTATTGTAGATACTTGTTGCACGAAGGTTTGAGAGTTAAAATTAAGTATTCACCTGATCACGTGAACAACTAGAGATTTAGTAAGAACTGTACAGTAAAAGTAGTAGAAATAAGTACAATAGAATTTATTATAAATAACAAGCAGTAAAACAAACAAATTAGTAGAAGGTTTACAATCCGAAATCAACACTATGTCGTTACATTGGATCAAATAACTGTAAAATAAAAATACATAATTTAAATAGTCGTTGAACATTTTTCCACGTCACAATGTCATACTCGTAGAAGTTGTGTACAGGTTAACACAGCCAATGCTTGCTCTGAGCAAGTATATACTTTTATTAGGCATCACATGCATTGTATACAGACTCCACAGAAATGTACGCGTAGTGTGTTGTAAGTAAACGTATTTATGGCACATGTGGCACAGAACAATACCAAAATACCTCCCTACTGATTAAGTTAGTGTACATGCTCTTAACAATTATTTCTGCAATAGGAACGAGCGAGCTGAAAAAAATAAGAGAAACATGGAACGGTCATAAAGAGTTTGTGACGCTTGTTTACCAAGACGACCACGTTGCTATTTACTACGACGAAGAAGTCAATAAAAATGGAAATATTACATGGCCCTTTGAAATTGTTTCTAATGCCTGGAAGTATGTGAAAGAGACGTACGGCCCATTCGGTCCAGACCCACTCCTCTACGTCATCCTTCATTCGACCAAATACATTCAAGGCTGTCATACAAAGTGGTATCGTGAGAGTGAACCTGGAAGTAGGAATCAAATCGACTGTGCAGAAGGTGAAGTCATTGAAGAGACTCCAAAGGGTTCTCATAATTTGCACATCGTTCTGTTCTTCGTCGGAGAAGTAATAGTTGGTGGAGATGAGATGAGCTTGACGCAGAGAGATGCGACGATTGGTGGACAAGGAATGCTGAACATTTTATATTTAGACCTGACGCTCTTTCTCAAAGACCCAACAGAAAAATTAGTCTCCTGGAAAGAAAAGAAACTCAAGGAATCTACAAAAGGAGTATTCTGGTTTCGGGATTGGTATCTTCCAATTTACGAGCAATTTGGGACTTCATCTGTTTTAAGAAATTTTGTCAATATCACAAATCGCCATTGGCAAGAACCACGAGCAAATGCTATGTATAGAAATTTAAGTCTTGGAGAATTGGTTCACTTTTGGAGCGGTGCGGCCCACGAGGACCTTCTTCCCACCGCCGTCAGCTTAATAAATAATTCCTTGCAGTTCTACGCCGAATTAGTTGAGGCGAGGAAAAAGTATTCCTTTATTAATTATACGCGTACGTAATAATTTATTTAATTATTTGGATGCATTTTTTATTTCTTCAATTCATTAACTCGAATAATGTGCATTAGAATTTGACACCTATAAATACATACTATTTATAAAAACAGGCGCACAATGTGACGCGAGGCAAGAAGTAGTACGTTGTGATGAAGGCGTCACTTGTAAAAACATTGCGTGGAGATGCAACGGGAAAATAGACTGCAGCGATGGATCAGATGAAGTCAACTGTAAGTTGTGTTTTTTAAATTGGTTTCTTTAATGGTTTAAATTTCTTTTTTGGCTTTATTCGTTTACTTTTACTTTTAATTCCGGAACGTACATTACGATTATACGATGGATTATTGTGAAAAAAGGTAAGACTTGCAAAAGCAGTGCTTTCGAATGTAAGCACGGAGGGTGCGTTGAAAAAAATAAAGTTTGCGACTATACAAGTGACTGCCCATTGGATAAAAGCGATGAGAATAACTGTACAGGTAAATTAGTGCTTTGTAGTAAATTACTTGACTAATTTCAGTGTTGTCATGTAATTATGCAAAAAGTAAAACGGTAATTGTCTAAATTTTACTGTTGTCCCTTCTTTGGTGGAGAACAGTTGAACAGTTGAATCCCAAAATATGGAGCAGAACCTGGAGACAACCTCCCACAGAGCTTAAGAGAGTTCATTTGGACGAAGATGTCGTCGTCTATTTAGAGTCAGGGATGAACTCTTCTTCATTGCTGTGGGTCTTTGAAATGTACTCTCAAGCGTGGGCACATGTTAAAGATGCATATGGAATTTTTGCGAAGAATCCTCGTCTTGGCGTCGTTCTCCGCTTAGATAATAAGGATCAAAAGGACTGCGACATCTACTCATCTTCAAATACAAGATTCCCTCATCAAAACGTTATTGATTGTGGGAGGAGAGGCTGGGCGCTGATGAATCATTCCTCCAATTTTCAATATTTTGTGGGCATCATCGCCAAACTTATTCGGGCTGAAGCAAAAGGAATCGAAAATTTCGACAGCATCGACACAGATGTATGTGGGAACATTATGGAATTAATTATTGTCTACGATCTGATTGTCAAATTTAAAGAGACGTCAGCGACGGAAGTGGGAAATTGGAAGAAACAGGAATTACATAGAACGTGGAACGGTGTTCATTTCTTTCAAGACTGGTTTCTTCCCATTTACGAAAACTATGGAGGATCTACTGCACTTGGCAGTTTTTATCGCTTAGCAAAAAGGGAATGGGGAAAGGGACTTAAGAAAACACACAGAAAATATTTGAATGTCGGGGAATTTGTTCACTTTTGGAGTGGGGCTGCAGGTGCGGATCTTCTTCCCATTGCGCTCCAACTGTTTAATGACTCCTCCATTTTCTTTTTCCAATTGGTGGAGGCCAAAAAGAACTTCCCATCAATCAACTACACCGGTGAGTCAACTTGAGTAATACAATTTTGCATTTTACTTAGTTATTAGGGCCAAATAATGCGGTGAACTAAAGCAGCTCCCGCTGCCTGAATTAAAAAAAAACCAAGTACTTAAATGATACATTTTGCACGTTTCAAAAACATAGAACTAAATTTTTTCGCACATTTCAAAAACATGCAAGTAGAAGATTGAACACTGTAAAAAAACATGCGAATATAGAATTTTGCACTTTTCAGAATCATGTAAAAAGAACATTTTGCACTTTTCAAAAATATGAAAACAAAACATTTTGACTTTTCAAAAATATGCAATTAAAACATTTTTTACAAAAAACAAACATAAATACAGCATTTTGCACTTTCGAGAATCAAGTAAATAAAATATTTTCAACTTTTCTAAAACATGTATGTAAATACAACGCTTTGTTCATCAAATAAAACCTTGAATAAACTCAAAATAGAGGTTTTTCTATGGAAATAAATTTCTTTCCAAAAACTATAACTTCAGCCGGCCCTGTTAGTTACTGATATAATTGAATCAATTTCTAAATTGTTTTTGGCTGAATTAATGCCAATGAAGCTACACCATGTAGAGATGAGCAATTTAAATGCGAAGATCTTGTCTGCATTCGAGAAATATGGCAATGCAATGGGATGCGAGAATGCGGAGATGAGTCAGACGAGGCAAATTGTAAGTTAACTATAAACTGCACTGAAAACCACATTTGAATAATGAATTGAGTGTATTGACTAATACTAATACGCCACTTTATGTTAATTGTTTTCTAATTTCAGGCACAGACACGAGTCACTTGGTACCAATTGTTGTCGGGATTCTTGCTTTAGTGCTTTTTGTAGCATCAGTTGGACTTGGAGTTAAAATGATTTTGTATCGAACTAGAATTCTTAAGTTACAGCAAATACGAGGTTTAACCAATAAAGAAGTAATTGAATTTCTGGATGGGAACTTGATTTTGAATAAGAACAATGCGAATAGTTCAATTTATTCGAGACCCTTTATTTCCGACTATGAAATACCCCAGGAGAACCTGGTCATCGGTAAATGATAATAATAACACAATTAAGACAACAAATAGGGCCACGACTTAATTATGATACGCGTATTTAGGCATTGGTACTCATTTTTTGTATTATTGTTTAATTTTTTTTATTATACAGACGAAACATACATTCTTGGCTCAGGCGAATTTGGCATTGTTAAGAAAGGGAAGTTACTCAAGGACGAGCACAGCAGTCGAAGCACTGATGTGACTGTAGCGGTGAAGATGGTCAAACCAAACGCCAAAGTTGAGCATTTTAAAGCATTTCTTAAGGAAATCAAAATCATGGCGTTTCTTGGACAACATCAAAACATTGTGTCACTCCTGGGCACCGTCACAAGCAACATACAAAATTGTACGCACTTTCTGTATAACTGTTTAAATTTTTTCTGGTCGAATCTGTATAGGATCCTATTGGATCAAGTATAACTAGTATGGACAGATATTGCTGCGGAAGTAGCTGAGACGTGTTTCGAGGCGCATTAATTTAATTTATTACTCCTAAAATATGATTTTGATTAAAACAAATTTTAGTATAAAAATAAATTGTTGTGTGTCAAAAGGTAAAGTTTTTGTGGCTGTTGAATTTTGCTCAAACGGTGACTTGCTACATTTTCTAAGAGAAAACTGTGACCACTTTCAAAATATTTTTTGCCCGCAAGTGGAAACGGAAACGGTCACTTCTGTTGTATTCACAAAGGGACAAAACAAGGATTTAAATCCAGATGTGACATTTGTTGAAAGCAGTGTTCCCAAAAAAGTAGCTCAGGCAAGTTTGCCCTTCGAAAACTTGCTGATTTCAACTTTGGATTTGCTTGAATGGTCCCGACAAATTGCAGACGGAATGAACTACTTGACAACCAGAAAGGTGAAACCTATATTAAGATTTAAAAAAAGACGCCAACAGGGAACCAATTTGTTTACGTATTTTTTTATTTTATTTTCTAAAATTTGAAGGTTATACACGGTGACTTGGCTGCAAGAAATGTTTTATTAACTGGGAATAAAACTGCAAAAATAAGCGATTTTGGTCTCTCACACCAACTCGTTAACTACGAGATTTATCGTAAAGCCTCTAAGGTAATTCAGTCCTGCTGCTTTGTAGTTTGTAGCAGTCAGCATTCCTCCAAAATATGTAATTTAGTATTATATATATATGTTCTCATGTTTCGCTGGGAAACAGTCACCGTTGCCCTGGCGATGGCTTGCCATTGAGTCGATTAGTAGCAGGACTTTCTCTGTGCATTCCGATGTGTGGGCTTTTGGCGTGACCCTCTGGGAAATATTTACACTCGGAAAAGTTCCTTATCCTGAACGGAGTTGGGATCACAGGTTTATTAATGACCTTTCCAATGGATTGAGGCTGAACTCACCTAAATTCGGAAACGATGAAATGTAAATCGTCAATAAAAACCATTATTGACTTTGAAGTATATTGAGAACAATGACGACCTATAACATTTGAAAGTATTTGGTTTTTATTTTATGCTTGCTTTATTTATATTGCAGATACAATTTAATGATGAGCTGCATGGAGATGGTGCCTGCAGAACGAGTTCCATTCTCGGAAATAAGTCTAGAGTTGCAGAGATTGAAAACTAGTCTCATACCCGAAAATTACTTAGCTTCGACGTCTACTGCTAGGTCATTCTGCATCTACTCTGTGTTACAGAAAACTCAGGAATAAAATGCAATACAAAATTAAAGCAGTAATTGAATGTAATTTGTTGTAGGCAAGGTGGAAAAGGGACAAGGAAAAATAAATTTTACTTATGATTACGTGTTTCTATGTTTTTTCACTGTCCTCTATTGTGGTAATGTTTATTGCTCATTCAATGATTGTTTATCAGTAGTCCGATCGTCCTCAAAACCAATAAGGCAGCTCTTGCTCGCATTTGTGAATGCTTAAAAGTAGTTTAAAAGAAATTATTTCAAAATTGTGACGTGCAAAGTAGTGTAGAGCACGGCCAACGAGTGGATGGATAGGCAGACGGACAGACTTAGATTATCTAATTAATAGTTATTTAGATAATATAAACTAATTGAAATTTCATTATTATGTTAAAGTTTTATAATTTATTAGCACCAAATAGTACTACATACTGCTTTAATATTTTTAAAATAATTAACTTTGTAGTACCTACTGAATTAATTTGTATATTTTCGGATTACAATTTCAAAAATAATTATAGTGGGACATCATGGGAATGAATTTTTTTAATTTTTCAAGTAATAATAAAAGGTGCATTATTAATTTTTATATTATGAATTAAGTAAATGGACCACACAAGATGATTTTAAAAACAATTTTAGTATAAGATATTAGTTATAGTTAATATAGGAACTTCGGCTTTATTATTTCAACCATTAAGCATTGTCATTTGCGCGTCGCTATTTCTATATATTATAGATGCACGATGCACTTTAGTACATACTACGCTTTTTAGATGCTAAGCATCTAAAGAAATGTTTTTTTAGATGCTGAGAATCTGATGAAATCGTCTGCCCGTCTGTCCGTCCGTTGGCCGTGCTCCACAGGTCACAGTTTTTAAGTAAAATTTGTGAAACTACTTCGGAACTCTCACAACTGCGAGCAAGAGGTGCCCTATTGTTTTTAAGGGTGATAGGACCAACAAGTTATCCACAATTAGCAGTTGAATTGACCCTTGTTAAAATTCATGGAAGTAAACTACTAAAATCCCATATCATGCATGTTAGCACATACAAAACAAATGCACAAAATACATATAAAATACAAATAAAAATAAATTTGAGGTTGCCCCGATTTAACCGCAGTTCTTACAGGGTGCCCGACCTTGAATTCACTTCTTGCACTGTGCCATCACACAGGTTTTGTCTTTCCAACATTAGTCGGGCCTACTTCTATGGTGAACTTTATTTTACATTGACGTTCAGAGCCGCCGAGCCCTTCACTGCCTTGTGGACAAGGAAAAAGCAGTGGGAAAACTTGTCACCGCCGCTGGGTTCGATCACTAAGACCTGAAGCGAGCATTTGCTTAAACAGCAGGTTCATAGACACCAGTGCAGTAAGCACTGAGCTACGCAGGCTCGCTAAAAAATATATATACATACAATTGTGTTTAAATTCAGCCGGGTAAATACAAGTATTCCAATATACACTAAAGTGCGGGCAGTGGTCATATGGTCTCTCATTTCAGACAAGTACGCAAGGAATGTTGTTGTGGGGGCTTCGGGGTGAGTAAGTAAGTATTGATTTTGCATTTTTCTGACCTTTAATGTTGGAATTAGCGGTTTCAGTAATTTTCCTGTAAATTGATTTTGTTTAGCATTAAGTTTACGTAATATTTCATATTGAAAAACAGTGAGCTCAAATGTTTTTGTTTAGTTAAGTTGTTTTATAGTTTCATTATATAAATTAGTGATTTTTCTGTTTCCTTTTTTATTTAGGAAAATTGACTAAAAACTATTGCCACCTTTATAATTTACAACTATTATTAGATATATTTTCTCTAATTTACTGCAAATTCGATTATCAAAACTGCCAATTCTTACAGTCCTCCATCTATACGATGGGCAAGAGACAAGTGGGCAGTTACAAAATGATTTTTTCAACGTAGGGTAACAAACAGGCAATTAAACCACGATAACAGACCTATACTGAAAAATGTAAATATAAAGTAAAGTTCTGAAAAATATTTTGACTTTTCAAAAACATGTAAATAGATCATTTTGAAAGTTTCTATTACATGTGAATAGAACATTTTGTACTAAAACGTCGCTATGGACAAAATAATAATTATGAATCGTAGGCAAAACGTCACCAATCAAATCTTTGCCAGGAAAAACTGTCGCTGGGACAAAACTGGAAACAATTTGGGATCGTCCATAAATGATGTCAAGGGTAATATCAATGGGTCTGCTAGGACATTAATGCCATCCTATGTTAAGGATATCCGTTTACGCAATGATGAATTTCATCAAACTATCTGCATTTCTACCACCCCAGGACCTCCCTGTCATTTGAAAAAAAAAATGTTTGAAAAATGTTTAGTTTTTGAGGGGTCAGGCGTTTCAAATCGCTTAAGATCTGGTCTCCCAACACAGACCCCCGTGTGACTAGCTTACCCCGTACTAACACAGAGCCAAGTAAGCGTTTATTGATATAGATCGCCACAAATGTGGAGAGCCCGGCGTTTAAGATCAACATTCTCACGAAAGAGATCCGAGGCAAGTGGGAATCGAACCCCCGCCGAGTCAACAGTAATGGAGAGCCTCAGACGCTATGTCTCGCCCGGCACCACTGGATCACCAGGGCTCTCAGCTTAACCATTGCGTAAACGGATATCCTTAACATAAGATGGCATTAATGTCCTAGCAGACCCATTGGTATTACTTACATTATTATTATAGTTTCTAATTTCTATTTTTTTAATTACAGACATGTTGATTGATTACATGGAATAAATTTATAAAGGAAGAATGTCCAATGTAATGTGCATGTATGTAATTTGCAAGGGGATAATCTTTTTCGATCAGACACAGACATCTAACCGTCAGACAGAATAAATTTATTTTGCAGACAAATTTTTACGATTTGCAGACACGTTTCAGCGACAACGTATCAAAAATATTTTATTTGTCAGACAATTAATAGTGGTGATTTTAATTATTCACTGCTTAATGTTAAAAGTAATCAAGCTGTGTCGCAGTAAGTAATCGATAAAATAAATCACTGAACTATACACAAGTAAATCGACGAAGTAAACACAAATGTTAAAAAGTAATAAAGTAATAATTAATTTCTCTCAGATGTTAGTTATTGTCGAGACTGAGGATTCTCTTGTGTGGGTTCCCTGGTCTTCCCTAGTACAACATTTGCTGGTCTTCCTCGTTTGAGTTTAGTGTAATATCTTCGTTAATCTCATCTTTCACATCCTTTAGTCTTTTAGAATAAGCGTCCTTCATATGAAACCAGCATATGACTCTGCTAAAGTCCTCTCCAAAATCATTTTTAAAGCCGTTTGTGATTGCTCCCGCTGTATCAGCTACCAAAACTGTTGGTTTTTAGATGCTGAGCAAGCATCTAATGAAATGGCCATGTCCGTCTGTCCGTCCGTCTGTTGGCCCCACGCTACAGGTCAAACCGTTTACACTATTGTTTCAGAACTTTTTTAAAACAATCACAAAAGCGAGCCGGCAGGTCTGTATTGTTTTTTCACTGTAATCAAACTTACCATTGCTTAGCAATTAAATGTTGAACTGACAAAGGTCAAGAAATTTAGAAGTAAGAACCATAAAAATCCGGCGCTTCGCGCCGGATTTGTCGACCGGGGGCGGGCCCGAAGTAGATGCTGAGCTTCAACAAAGTTGCAAGGCCATTTATGTTACGCTAAAAGATAATATAAGATTTATGAAAGCTCCCCCACAATAATTAAGACATATACGAATAAGCGTAGCATGTAGTTAAATATAACTGAAAAGTTTTTATGAGTTGCACCACTCACAAATGATTTCATTTATGGAGGCTTCCCATCAATAAGCCATATATTAAAGAACGTGGCATGTAGTTAAACTTGTAAGATCCCATGTCAAATATATCCGATTCCTTAATTCTTGAACTAATGACAAATGGGATTTCTGAAGTGGTAATTTTTAAATAAAGTCATATATAAACAATACCTATATGCACATTTTATGATTCTATGTTAAATAAATCTGATTGCTTACTTATTGAACAAATGAGAAAGAGGATCTGTAAAGTAGTGTTTTCTAAATAACGTTATTTACGAGCGATCCCCGTATGCATACTAGTAAAATCCTATGTCAAATATATCCGATTACTTAGGGGATGCATTAGTTGTCATTACAAAAAGGGGATTTCTCAAGTAGAAATGTTTAAATAACGTCATTTATGGATGATCCCCGTATGCATACTAGTAAGATCGCATGTTAAATAAATGTAATTACTTAATTCTTGAACTAATGACAAAGGGGATTTCTAATGTAGTGATTTTTAAATAATGTCATTTATGGACGATCCCCGTATGCATACTAGTAAGATCCTATGTCAAATATATCTGATTACTTCATTCTTAAACAAATGACAAAGGGGATCTCTAAAATGGTAATTTTTGAATAACGTCATTTATGAACGATTTTTGTATGCATACAAAGTAAGATCCCATGTCAAATATATCTGATTACTTAATTCTTGAACTAATGACAAAGCAAATTTCTAAAGTGGTAATTTTTAGATAACGTCATTTACGTACGATCCCCGAAGCTGGCTGGAAATGGTGCTATGTATTTCGTTTCATAGCTGGGCATATGTCTTGCGCTCAGCTATGTTTATCGCTACCCCCGTTTTTATGGTGCTTACTTGTAAATTTCTTGACCTTGGTCAGTTCAACATTTAATTGCTAAGCAATGGTCAGTTCGATTACAGTGAAAAAACAATACAGACCTGCCAGCTCGCTTTTGTGATTGTTTTAAAAAAGTTCTAAAACAATAGTGTAAACGGTTTGACCTGTAGCGTGGGGCCAACAGACGGACGGACAGACGGACATGACCATTTCATTAGATGCTTGCTCAGCATCTAAAAATCCGGCGCTTCGCGCCGGATTTGTCGACCGTGGGCTGGCCCGAAGTAAATGCTGAGCTTTAACAATGGCGCAAGACAATGTATGTTCCGCTAAAAGATGATATAAGATTTATGGAAGCTCCCCTATAATCAATAGGACATACACCAATGTGCGTAGCATGTAGTTAAATATAGCTAAAAATTTTTCATAAATTGCACCATTCACAAATGACGTCATTTATGGAGGCTTCCCTACCATCATTAATCCATGTATGGAAGTACGTAGCATGTAGTTTAAAAACTCTAAAATATTTTTGAGAATCGCAGGATTTACAAATGACGCCATTTATAGAGCCTCTCTTACTATCAATAACCCATATACGAGTGTTCGTGGCAAGAAGTTAAAAAAAGGTTAGGAAAAATTTTAAAGTTAAAAATAAGAGTCCAAAAACTATGATATTTGAATGACGTCATTATAGACAATCACTGAATATCTAAAACGCATATAAGTAAGTACGTGACATGTAGTTAAAATAGGATGGAAAAAAATTCAAAGTTGGGACAGGGGATACTAGAAACTATGGTATTTGAAGTACGTTATTATGGACCGTGACATGTAGAACAAATTTTCACGTGACATCATTTGCGCGTCACCCTTAACCTGCTTACCCAATAAGAAAGCGATTAAATCTGGGTGGAATTGTCTAAAAGAAATTTTTACGTAACGTCATTTGCACGTCACCCCTAACCTGCTTACCTAATGTGAATTCGACAGCAGCTGGGTGGGGGTTTCTAAAAGAAATTTTCAGGTGACGTCATTTGTGCGTCACCCCTAACCTGCTTACCTAATGTGAATACGATTGCAGCTGGGTGGGGTTGTCTAAAAGAAATTTTCACGTGACGTCATTTGCGCGTCACCCCTAACTTGCTTACCTAATGTGAATGCGATAGCAGCTGGGTAGGGGTGTCTGAAAGAAATTTTCACGTGACGTCATTCGTGCGTCACCCCTAACCTGCTTACCTTATGTGAATGCGATAGCAGCTTGGTGGGGGTGTCTAAAAGAAATTTTTAGGTGACGTCATTCGTGCGTCACCCCTAACCTGATTACCGTATGTGAATGCGATAGCAGCTTGGTGGGGGTGTCTAAAAGAAATTTTTAGGTGACGTCATTCGTGCGTCACCCCTAACCTGATTACCTAATGTGAATGCGATAGCAGCTTGGTGGGGGTGTCTAAAAGAAATTTTTAGGTGACGTCATTCGTGCGTCACCCCTAACCTGTTTACCTAATGTGAATGTGATAGCAGCTGGGTGGGTGTGTCTAAATTAAATTTTCACGTGACGTCATTTGCGCGTCCACTCTTACCTGCTTACCTAATGTAAATGCGATAGCAGCTGGGTGGGGGTTTCTAAAAGAAATTTTCAGGTGACGTCATTCGTACGTCAACCCCTAACCTGCTTACTTAATGTGAATGCGATAGCAGCTGGGTGGGGGTGTCTAAAAGAAATGTTCAGGATACGTCATTCGTGCGTCACCCTTTACCTGCTTACCTAATGTGAATGTGATAGCAGCTGGGTGGGTGTGTCTAAAATAAATTTTCACGTGACGTCATTTGCGCGTCACCCCTTACCTGCTTACCGAATGTAAATGCGATGGCAGCTGAGTGGGGGTGTCTAAAAGACATTTTCACGTGACTTCATTTGCGCGTCATCATGGACGGTCCCTGAATATCTTAAACCTGTATAGGTACGTATGTGACACATAGGTGGAACAGTTAGCTAAACATTGTAAATTTGAGAATGGGGGTATCTAAAACTATGATATTTGAAGGACGTCATTATGGACGATCCCTAATTATTTAGGTACGTTCGTTTTAAGAAAATCAGCTAAAAACTGTACCGTGTAAGTGGATTCAAAAATTGCTAATTTGCACTATATTTAGAAGCTCCTCACCCACCCTTAACTTCCCCCCTCCCCCACACACACAACGACATTCTGAATATCTGACGTAGCGGAGCATCAGACTACAGACCATTGAAAACTGTAGCTGAGATTGATTGGGCCTTTACTATAAGATATACTTGTACTCGCCGCGCAGAACTTTAAAATTACGTATGTACATGAACATTCAGCAATATGTACACGCCCTCTTGGTTTTTAAGGAAATCACTTCACAAAATTTTGACATGGGTCCATTTAACTATTTACTGTGGCCAACTGGTTGGTTTGATCACCCTCAAAAACAATAGGGCTCCTCTCGCGCGCATTTGTGAGAGTTTAAAAAAAGTTTAAACGAAATACCTTAAAAACTGTGACCTGTGGAGTACGGCCAACGAACGGACGGACGGACAGACAGACAGACAAAACCATTTCAATAGATGCTCAGCATCTAAAAACAGGGGTAGCGATAAACATACCTGAGCGCAAGACATATGCCCAGCTATGAAACGAAATTCATAGCACCATTTCCAGCAAGGTTCACCTGAAAATTTCTTTTTGACACCCCCTCCCCAGGTGCTATCGCATTTACATTAGGTAAGCAGGTTCGGGGTGACGCGCGAATGACGTCAGGCAAAAAATTCTTTTAAACACCCCCACTCAGCTGCTTTTGCATTCACATTTGGTAAGCAGGCCAGGGGTGACGCGCACATGACGTCACGTGAAAATTTCTTCTAGACACCCCCACCCAGCTGTTATCGCATTAACAAAAGGTAAGCAGGCTAGGGGTGACGCGCAAATGACGTCACGTGAAAATTTATGTTAGACAGCTCCACCCAGCTGCTTCTGCATTCACATTATGTAAGCAGGTTAGGGGTGACGCGCAAATGACGTCAGATTAATATCTCTTTCAGACACCCCCACTCAGCTGCTATTGCATTGACATTAGGTAACCAGGCTAGGGGTGACGCACAAATGACTTCACGTGAAAATTTTCTCTAAACACCCCCACCCAGCTGTTATCGCATTTACATTAGGTAAGCAGGTTAGAAGTGACGCGCAAATGACGTCACGTAAAAATTTATGTTAGACAGCTCCACCTAGCGGCTATCGCATTAACATTAGGTGAGCAGGCTAGGGGTGACGCGCAAATGACGTCACGTGAAAATTTATGTTAGACAGCCCTACCTAGCTGCTATTGCATTAGCATTAGGTAAGCAGGCTAGGGGTGACGCTCTAATGACGTCACATTAAAATTTATGTTAGACAGCCCCACCTAGCTGCTATCGCATTAACATTAGGTAAGCAGGCTAGGGGTGACGCGCAAAGGACGTTACGTGAAAATTTCTTTGAGACAGCCCCACTTAGCTGCTATTGCATTTACATAAGGTAAGCAGGTTTAGAGGTGACGCGCAACTGACGTCAGGCAAAAATTAATGTTAGACATCCCTACCTAGCTGCTATCGCAATAACATTAGGTAAGCAGGCTAGGGGTGACGCGCAAAGGACGTTACGTGAAAATTTCTTTGAGACAGCCCCACTCAGCTGCTATTGCATTTACATGAGGTAAGCAGGTTAGAGGTGACGCGCAACTGACGTCAGGCAAAAATTTCTTTTAGACACCCTCACCTTGATGGAATCGCATTCTTATTACGTAAGCAGGTTGAGGGTGACGCTCAAATGATGTCACGTGAAAATTTCTTCTACATGTCACGGACTGACCTATATGTGTTATACATGTTCAGAGATCGTCCATAATAACGTCCTTCAAATACTATAGTTTCTAGTATCCCGAGTCCCAACGTTAAATTTGTTTTCATCCTATTTTAACTACATGTCACGTACTTACCTATAAGTGTAACAGATATTCAGGGATTATCTATCATGACGTTATTTGTGATTGGTGCAATTTATAACAAAAATTTAGCTATATTAAATTACATGCTACTAACATTGGTATATGTCTTATTGATTGTAGAGGAGCTTCCATAAATCTTATATCATCTTTTAGCGTAATATAAATTGTGTTGCGCCTTTGTTGAAGCTCAGCATCTACTTCGGGCCAGCCCCCGGTCGACAAATCCGGCGCGAAGCGCCGGATTTTTACTTGTGTTGGAGTTTAAGTAAACTACATTTCATGGCATTAAAGCAAAATTCGAAATCTGCTTTGGTTTCGCCGTTGCACAAGCCTAACCCACATGGGTGAAAAACCCGGTCACGATCACTAACGCCAACAACTTTTTCCTTTCGAAATTATTTACCTACAGGCTTAATTAGTTAAGTTTGTTTATTTAGCTGCTAAGAAAATGCAAAGTTCCTAAATAATTGTCTGAAGTAAAAATTAATATATTACCCCAAATTTTGTCTGAAAATTAAATTAAATTTGTCTGCAAATTCATTAAATTTTTCGTCTGCCAAAACAATTTCTTCTGTCTGAAGCCTTAAAATACCACCCATTTGCAAGATACGACTGATCTAATATCGCGGACCTAAACGATTATGGCCATAGTCATCATTGCTATTCCGGGCCTTATGGTGAACTAATTCTTTTTTCGCTCCTTTTCCTTAGGAGCTTTGTTTCTCATCGAACCAAGAAAATTTGGGCTGGAATCTGGGGATATTTCTCCCACTGGAGCTGGAGCTGGACTTGACGTGGATAAAGTTGCAAATAAAACTAGCACACTGAAAATTAGGCATAGTAGTTGCACAGAGAGGGACTTTCGAGCCATGCTAAGATTCCCATTGTTCTTGAGATGATCTCTAAGTTTCCAGTAGCGAATTTCTAATATTTTCTGTAATATATAATAATAATTAGGGTGCGAGGTATGCACGGGTACGAGTTGCGAGGGGGCTATACTCATACCTCGGTCTGGGTAATGTGGGGGCGACTAATGACGGTACCCTCATGTAAGTATTGTGTTTCTGGACATAGCTCATTTTAATTCTAGCTTCCATTGGAAACGTGGCGTGTTGATTCTTCACTTCTGGTATATGCTTTTTTGGTAGCTTCTTGCAGTACGTGGCTATCTACTCTTTCATTATTGTTCTATTGGCAAACCCGTATTATATAAGACCGTCTTTCATAATCTGCAGATAAACCTCACTTCCATTTATTTGCATCTGAACTCCACTTTGTAGAGAATTCAATTGCAAGCTTATTTATTCCGTGAGCATTATTTTTGTATTATCGCTTCGTTTTAAACTTTTTTTATAAAAACGTCTACTGTTTTATTACTGAATTGCGCGGAATACATATTGCAATGCAAAACCGTTATAGCATATTGCAGTTTTGACTCAAGTCTAATACTATATATTAAACCGTGCCCATTTTATACCCCTCAAATTAAATGTATATCCATTGCATTGCATTTCACTTACTAACTTACTGATGAAGGAGTTGAGTAATCTCAATTTAAGGATCGTATATAAATGAAGTCACTAGTAGAATGAATTGGTATGTTTGGACAAGGCTGACATGTGATGTCGCAAAGATAGCCAATTACTCAACGGTTAAGTCGATGACAGGGGGGCCACGCAGGGTCCTGGAAATGTAAATATATCCATGAAACTATTTATGACATGACCGATCTCTTATTGGAATGCTCCTTTGACCAAGCCAAAGTTGCAACAGTCAACAGTGGCAGCCTGTATCTATATAAACCTGTTTTATTTTTTATTTGCATCTCTCTCTTAAGTTTGCATGGTTTCTCGGAATTGTCTGAGTACGTAATATTTTAAAGAATTCAGAGTGAAGGTAGTTTTTTTATTAGTAAGGATTTAACGAAGAATTGTTACATTATTCTTTGTTTCAAGCTTTTAAAAAGAAGTTGTACATATTTATTTTTCAAAACAGATGAAGAGATGAAATGTTGCTGAATTGTCGAAAATGTAATAATTTCAGAGTAGTTTATTAGTTTTATAAGGATTTGAGCATTGGCAAGTTATACAAAATCGAATGAGCATCATTTAGTGTGATATCCAATTGGAACGTATTTAATTTAGCTACTACGACTGAAACCGCCAGTGTGAAAACTGATATAACCAGTGTTCGTCGGTTCGTGTTTCGTAGGTATTTTTCGTTGTGGCGTGTTTTGTAGTGTGGTATGTTTCGCAGACGGCGGCTTTTGTAGGCATAACAATTGCATCGAAGCACTATTGCTAATGAAAATGATAAAAATTGCTACACAATTGTAGTTACTTTTAGGCTTTAGGGAAATGAATCAAAATAGCTTTGACACCACAAATGAGGATGTGCCTACGAAAACCGTCGACTACGAAAAATAACCTACGAAACCCGACCCGGCGAACACCGGGTAGACAAATTCTACCCTATCCGTGAAAACTAGTTTCTGTGTAGGTGCTTTAACATAGGGAAACAGGTACCTAACATTCTTGTGTAAGTCGTTGCTTAAACTTTTCGTCGCAATAGCGAAACTGCGAGCTCATACCATATGTGAGACGTGGGCTAAAATTAAATTAAACGAGGCTTTTCGATTCATTTAATATTTAAAAGTGTTTGAGCATGTAGTTTATTTTCGTATTTTCATATACACGAACGCATATAAAAATATATTGTCCATATAGGTTTATCTCCACGTTTCGTGCAATGAGTTAGTGATCCGAAGGATCTGGTATCCGGTCTAGTCCAGATTTTATAGTCTAGTCCGGTATTTCTGACCTCGCAGAACCTGACCGTATGATCTGGTCCGGCCGCAACGGACCAGGCTAGACTAGACAATTTTATCGCTCAGAATAAAAAATATTACATGTTAAATTAAACGAAACATTCAAGAAAAAACAATAGGCTGACGCCCTTGTTAAGTAGCAGCACATCAAAATTAGGCAGTTTAATTTAGTTGAATTTGTCAATAAATATCTTATACAAACATACCTTTTTTTAAAGGTAAACTTAATACACAAAAATTCTTTAAATTTCAGTCACAATAACATTTGCTACCATTTACGCGCAAATATGTATTTAAAGTTTACATAATAAATTTCCAATTAAAAGTTAACCTTAATTAAAACAAAAAAATACAGAAAATTATAAAGTTGCCATGCTTCGGAAATCAAAAAGCTAGAAAAATTTTGCTCCTAAATTATTTGCATGTTTTTCTTTAACCTTGTTTCAAGCCCAAAGAAAATGAACTATTTTAGCATCGTCTAAGTGATCTAGCCGTTTGCGTAACTATACCTCCGTGCGTACATATGTAGCGGTGTTGAGTATATTTGCACATGCCTTTATCATCGATCGCAAAGTGGTTCAAATATTATTTTATATAATTACTAACAGGGGAACCGTGCCAAGTGGTACGCTCTGATTTTAAAACAAATATCCACAATTGATTGATCTACCTGAGTTTACTACAATCCTATAACCGTTTGGTCGCAAATTACGCCGTTGGTTCACAGTAGTCCGCCAAATTTTAAAAAAAAATGTACTTTTTAAAATTTTGCCGCCTTGCAGTTCCTACATTTTTTATCCTCTTTCGAAAAATTTAAGGTTTTGTAACTTTTAAACCATTTTCCAAAAATTCAATTACTGCGTTTTCAAAAATTGCAAAATTTTCATTTTTTTCAAAAAATGAAGTATTTTGAGAGGGCTTAGAAAGAAAGTTTTTTGTAGAATTTTTTTAGAAAAAATTTAAGCTTTCTGAGTTTTTCAAAACCCAGAAATTATTTTTTAGAAAATGGTTTAAAAGTTACAAAACCTAAAATTTTTTGAAAGTCGAATAAAAAATGTCAAAACTGCAAGGCGGCAAAATCTAAGAAAGTAATATTTTTTGAATTTGGGCGGGCTACTGTGGACTAACAGCGGAATTTGCGACCAAACGGTTTTAGGGTTGTAGTACACTCGGATGGATCAATCAATTGTGAATGCTTGTTTTGATATCAGTGCGTACCACTTGGCGTGGTTCCCTTGTCAGTATAAGACTAAAATAAACTAAAAAACTAAAGCAACGCACCTTGAGCTAAATTTATTTTCATTTTCGTATAGTTGCGTATGGGTTCGGCACTACATCGAATAATTCCCTGAGACA
This sequence comes from Dicyrtomina minuta, assembly GCA_949802685.1. NCBI lineage: Eukaryota > Metazoa > Arthropoda > Collembola > Symphypleona > Dicyrtomidae > Dicyrtomina > Dicyrtomina minuta. The sequence goes on from OX461810.1 coordinate 77,984,517, forward strand.
CGTTGAGCAACCTTCTCGTGGCAATAAAGGTCAAACCTGGAGACTCAAAGCCTTCTCCTTTGTTCCACTTTGTCCAGAGACTCTGTCCAGGCTGCTAGTGATTTACTTGAGTGATTTTTTAAACTGTGTTTGCCGAATATTTTCTATCGTCCTTCTAATACAAGTTCAAAATTCTGTACAGCAATATGGCACACGTACTCACAATGCGAATTTTGTCTCAAGTCTGTTTTCTTCCATTTGAATTTGACCCAAAAACTGAAAAGATTAGAAAACAAAAATCCCTGTGGAGACTTTGTGTTTGGTACTGCGTTGTAGTTACAAAGTTTTTACAATTCGTACACATTGCAAAACAGTTTCTTCTGTTGGTTCACACGTCAAGGGCAAATTTTAATTTTAATCACTTTTCTGTTCATTTTTTGTTGGTTTCTGCAAGCGCAGTCACTGTTTTCATTGACATAAATTTTATAAAGTACAGTCGGTACATTTGCATTGTATGGAATGAGGGTTTGGAAAATGCAAGTAGTAGTAGTTTTTCTCAGGGTTCTACTTCTCCAAGTGGGGTAAAAAGTCGTAAAATACGACTTTACTTCATGTCAAAACAGGAGTTGCTATTAGAGTATTTGTCTGCATCCATTTACATCACAGGAATATTTGGGACTTTAATTATTGTGAGCGATCCATCGCGTCCCCAGTTATATTTTCACTTGCTTGGAGACAACTACAAGAACATATGGACTTACATTTTGTTCATTTTTGTTGAGTTGTACTTTGGATTACGTGTCTGTTCTAACTTTTATGTTTTTGTACACTTCCATCTTTCGTTTCTAGAACACACTTGTTCTCGCCTCCAACTTGGGAATCAAAAAAGGTTTTTAAAATTTTAATAGAAACTTCAAATTTTCAAGCCACGATCGATTCATTACTCAAATGTAAAATTTGTAATTATTGTATCGCTTTTATTGCAGAGACCTGATGTCAAATGGTCTCTTGGGAGGGGCTGCATTTGAGGAGCTGCGCCGACTTCGTCGTCAACAGATTTTAATTCACATATTTAACAGAAGCAATTCAGAATATATTTATATTTATAAATTGTGGTGTATCTCTGTTTCAATTTTTGGTCTGTTTTTTGCAATTAAATTCTTTAGTGAAGCTCCGTTTGTTTCTTGTTTTAATGCACTCTGTGGAATCAATAGCGCTGTTTTTTATTTTATAATTTATGAAAAGGCGTTTCAAATCCCGGATTTAATAGAAGACTACAAACAGACAATTCTTCTTTCTATCAAAACCACGGAAGACAACGGACGTAGAATTCACGGGGAAGACAGTAGGGGACTCGTTTGGTTCAAATGGAACCCGCAAGTTCTTGAAATCTCCCGCACTCTTCAGTCCATTCGCTGCAGGGGTATTGAAGTCGGAGGGTTTGACGTGATGGAGAAGATGTCAATGTTGATCCTTCTTGACTTTGTTGTCAATCAGCTGACATCCCTGCTAATTGAGTACCGATAATTTCAGTGATTGGTACTTGAAGTAATTTTAACTTTTAAGTTTTGGCAAAATGACAAAATTTCAATCACTGTATAACCACTTGTGTGACACTTTCGTATTATTATTACATGTGACTCTCAAATACTTAAAAAATCTAGTACAAACAACGTAGTCAACAAAAACTTACGGCATCTTGTATTTTTCACCTTAAAATTGAAGGCAGAAGAAATTTAACACACAAAGCAAAAATCTTTGCACAAAAAAACAATTTGCACTACTTAAATTGAAATGGATTGATTTACAATTATTTATATGCAAATTTTTAGAGGAATTATTGTGTGTGCAGAAAATCTTTTTTGTCAGTTTTCACTGATTTAGGTGCAAACTAATTACAGTAATAATTATGTTAACTGAATGTGTCAATATATTACGTTCACGTTTAATTTAGCTATCTGTAAGCAAATGTACCCAATATAGATTGTGTAACCACTCCACAAGGCAATGCAAATAAAACAATAAAATTCCTGTTTATCACACGTGGCATTTTCTCAAACTACGCCGCCGCTTAATATACATACAACTGCGAAGTTGTCGTGCTTTGGAAATCAATAAGCTGGACGAATTTTGCCCTTCAATTATTTTTACACGTTTTTCTCAGACCTTGTTTCACGCTTCAAACGAAATGTGAATATTTTAGCTATCTTCCAAGTTATTTCCCCGTTGGCATAACTATAGGACGCATTCATATGTATGGTGTTCAGTATGTATGCACATGTTTTTATTATCGATCGTAAAGTGGTGGAAATATTATTTTTAATGTAATGAATTAAGTAAGACCTACTGAAGACGGAAACAGAATTACGCCCCTCGATATTGTTTGCACTGGCATGCTTATAGAGCATAAGTCGGTTATTGAGCGGTTGATTCAGAGAAAATAAAAATACGTTCAGGTGAAAATATTTTAGTTTTCGTATAGTTACGTAGTGGTTCGGCACTGAACCGAATGATTCTGAATTCTGATACACGAACAACAACCTACTTGAGACTACAGAAGGTCAAACCCACAGCGTACCAAAGTTTCTCCTCGGTTCCATTTCGTCTAGAGTCTCAAGCTCCAGTGCAAGCCAATCGGTCCCTAACGAGCTCTTAAAAAAAATTGACCGAGGGTCCCTTTTTCTTGAAAAAACTACCTCAATTTGAGCCAGCCTGAGCCGGGAGGAGGGAAATCGTTCAACACAGTTCTTTTTATCTATTTTACCTCCTCCGGTCCTGCTTCCTTTTTTAAGGGAAAATTTTTTTCACCTCATTGAGCTTTTACCACAATCTCCCCCAATCTGAGCCAACCCCCTAGGTACTGGAAGTAAATTCTACCTACCTACAAAAAATGTTCAATACTAATACTAATATGACTAATACTAATACTACTTGGCGTAACACCATGAAAATTAAAATAAATCAATAAATGCATTAATATTATATAATAAACACAAACACCAAAGGACATTTTATTTTTCATTTTTTATTATTATGTTTTTGTGTTTCTAGTTACAATGATTAATTGAAACTGTTGCGTCAAACAATTTGATAATAAATAATGGAAAAATAATAATTTAGATTTTATCGTTATTTTGTTCTCGTGTTTATATTTAAAGTTATTTTTTAAAATTAAAATTAACTTAATTCTGCCAAATGTGACTCAATAATTAAAAATAGGAGTGAAATAAAATTAAAATATTTATTAAAATCTTAAATTAAAGAATATAATACAATATAAATTGAAGTATTTACACAAGTCTACAACTTGTTTGTGGACTCAATGTTTGTGACTGAACATGGATTTAATAAATATCACTGATTGTGATTATTTGATAACTATTAAACGTAACTGATAACAAATAACAGTATCGTATAAATGAATATCACACAGTGATAGACATTCGGGACAGAATTACCAACACTTACACTAAATTACTAAATAAAAGGATTAATTTTTATCATTACTACATTTATAGCATGTGTGCTAACTCGGCTGCCCTCCAAGGTACTACAGTAATTGCTACCTTTTAACACAAATTTTTGCAGACATAAGCACAAAACAGTTTTACTATATAATTATTATTTAAATTGTTATAATATTAAAATTATTAAATTAATTAAAATTAGCACTAAAGGCAAGACTAAGCACCAATTTGGACGATTTTTACAAGAAAATATATCTTTTTAAAGACCTTTGACATTATAGGATTTTAGTAGTTATCGTCGCCTGAAAAAGTGTCCAAACACATGAACTGAAGGATATAACATCATAGTCAAAGTTAAGCTTTACTCCGCTTCACTGAAAGGGGGTTTAAAGAGAGCTCAAAGTTGCTCTAAAACATATTGAAGACTAATGTCGCAGGACATTTTCTACTGAAAAACAATATACATCTAATATATATTAATGATATATAATAATCTTGACATACGAAATTTCGTAATATTTTTGAAATCTTCCTGCAATCCTAACTATTATTATTTTGAGAGTGTGTTGCAAAACAGCATTACATTGTAAACATAGTTATTGAAGCAAAGTTCTAGCAGGTCACGTACGGGGTGGGATGGGTTTCAAAACTTGCTAAACTTGAGTATCGTCTTTGGTTTCTAGTGTTTAATTTGAGACACTCAAGTTTGTTAGTTTTTCATGATGTAGGCACAGTAAAATTAAACATTCTGTCCAATTATTAATAACAGGTAGGATTGCTGTAAGATTTTTAAAATATCACTAAGTTAGTCATGCCAAGATATTATATATCTTTATATTGCTAATAAGCAAATACATAATATATTAAAGCATGTGTGTCCGTACTGCTAATGCTCCAAATGGACCAAGATGCAACACTGGGTTTGCATTTTACAACAAAAAACATGTTTTGGTTGGAAATGTCCTGCAACATTGGTCTCTACTTTTTTTGGAACTCGAAAAGCAACTTCAAACTCTTTCTAACCACCACTTTACAGTAAAGCAGAGTGGCACTCAGCTTTGATTCTGGTGTTGCATCCTCCAGTTAATGAGCTTGAACACCACTTAAACACGGATGACTACCAGAATTTAATTAGGTTAAAGTTAAGTGTAATACCTTAATTGTTTAAACAAGTGATCGATCAAAATTTATTATCTCTGATTTAATAAAGGTGAAAGGTTATTTATTTTTAAGTGCAACATGATTTATTCACGTCATTCAAAAAAACTAAAAAATTAATAAATCGCGTATTTTTTGGACAAGGTAAACTATTTTCTTTACTTTTTTCTAAAAAGAACAAAATTTTTGATTTTCATTTTTTAAAATACGTAAAATGTTTTATTACACTCTTGTTCTATTCGTTTTAGATAGTGAATATTGTTTTTATTTAGCTTTTCTCCTACGAAGAACCGCACTAAACACATTTCTAGATACATCTTTTTCTCATAAAATTAATACAATATAATCTTCTTACTAGTTAGCAAAGTTTTACTACCAGCTTATGCAACACGTTGTTAATGGATTTTTAAAAAATAATGTGGTGAGAACTGGGTTGAAAAACTATTAAAGTAATTTTAAACATTAAACATTTTTAACTTACCATTATTACATACCGAAACAGTTCAAATTTTTATATCTGCTAATTTAAAGGTTCACATTTTTCTGCATATACACTATATTAATTTTATTTTTTAATAACGTAAAGTTGAAATTGCATTAAGAACACGGGCCTGTAATAGTACACGGACCTGATTTAGAACACGGGTCTGGGAGATAAAAATTTGAAAAGTACTCCCAGTATACTATTTCAGAAAATACGGTAATTTGATTCCGGTAGTCATGCCCGTCTAGGCGGTGTCCAAACTCATAAAGTGAAGAATGAAACACGGAATTCAAAGCTGCACTTTACGGTGTCCACTCCGCTTTACTACAAAATAGAGTATGGCAAGATTTCGTTACCCTTGTGGTCCGAGTTTGAGTTCTAAAAAAATATTATTTTTTGGAACTAATAATGTCTTGTTAGCAGCTGACCAACGTTGAGCATTAGCGGTAATAGAAGAAATTTTATGACAATTAGTTATTTTGCCAGCATTTGTTAAATGACAGTAATATTATTACTTTAATTATGTCATATATATTTTGTCATGAAAATACCTTACACAATAAAGCGACCTACCTTTAATTTGTGAACCTCAGCTTTACATGCAGGCAGCCTATATTATAGACCTATTTAGGGCCAAACACTAATGATGTCACTCTTAACGAGATTTTTTAAAGAAAGATTTTTTAATTTTCTTAACGAGGTTCAAGTAATACATCATTCGAATGGCAAGGATTAGCAAAATAAAACTACGTTCGAGTTCAGTGAGATATTTTAACAGTTGCAGAAATTTTAATGAAAAACCAGTGTATTTTTAAAAAATTGGGCAAATTTTTAAAGAAAGATACACGATAATAAATATCATAATATGCTTTACCCCGCGTATTAATGAGGTTTCAGTTCACTAGAAAAAATACCCGGTTAATGTACGTTTTCTTCCATACGATAAAAAAACATAAGAATTCTAGCTTTACAATTATCTGGAAATAAAATTCAAACTTTTAAACTATTGCAACCCTCTGCGTTACTCTCCTAAGCTTTGCCCTAATACCTATGTTCAAAACTTTTTTTATGCAATATATTCTGAACTTTGATCGCACCGTTTGTCTCCGGTTCCACATTCACATAAGACAACAGTAATAGTGGAAAATTTGAAATTTTTAAAAACAAAAAACTAATTGGTTCACTCATGTTGTTTGAGCACCAAAGTAGTTAGGGCACCAAATTAGGTACAGCACCAAGTAGTAAAAAAGAGTAAGCTACTAAGCAGCTAGGGCACTGAATAAGCAGTAACGCGATGTAGCTAGTACACCAAAATCGGTTTGACATAACAGAGCTAACGCATTCACCGTGTTGTTGCACAGTAGCAGTTTATGCACTGACAACATTGCAGCAATAAGTAGTTTGTGCGCCGAATTAAAATATGTGTTTAAATAATTTGTACACCTATCAAGTACGTGTACTAAATCAATTTCAATGAAATTTATCTGATGCATTTAATCTATTAGTGCCACGTAGTTAATTTAGTGTTCAGTTTGTCAGTGGCACAGCCAGGACACTTACACTGTGACGACATTACTGCTATACGACAAGCTATTATATAGCAGGCATGTTTTACAGTATTTATTGGCCGTGGAAAATCAATTTTATTTTATTTAAGACTTTGTGTAAATAGTCAATGAAATATGCAAATTTTTAACAATTTTAATAAAAAGCTTGGCTTAACTTAGGCCTTTGCATTTTTATGATTTTACTTTTACTTGTAGTTACAATAAATCAGCAGTGACAAAGTCACACTCCAATAATCACGGTATTCAACTTGGAACTCCGTACTTATTACTACACTACTAAATTTTACTTCGATCCAGTGTTTGCACAGTACTTATTAATGGTTATGACACGATTAAATTAATAATGAGCATACATAAATCTACAAAAGCGGATAATAAAATTTAAAATTAGTAGTTGCAGCATTTGCACTTAGCTGTGCCCAGTGTTCACACTCCACAGTCACTATCATTTTTTGTGGTTTTAGTATAACGTATGCGCCTTTGCATGCAATATATGTATGAAACTCGCAACAATTACATGCCCCAACAATGTTTAAAAAATACATTATTGAATTTGACTTTTTTAAATTTTTTAATACCGCAATTTTGTAGCTATTAAGCCATGAACATCAAATTTGTTAACAATGACACATTACCTTTATTTAAAAATTCAAACGATTTAAAATTATTAAAATATGCAGATAAAAATAAACATAATTAGTAAATAATTGTTAATTAATTTGCGAAAGCCCAAAATGCAAATTTTTAATATTTAAAATAATTTAAATTACATGCTGCTCAAACAACTAAATAATACTCGCAGTAATACATGTGTCAAATGTATTTTATATTGTAGGAATTAATAGAATTATTTATAAATTTGCGAGATCAAAATGTGTGCAGTGTAAGTAAAAATTAAATAACTGGAATGAATTATTACCACTTATACCTAATTAAATGTCAATTGTCCCAATCTCCCCAGATCAGCAGCGATTGATCTTTGCCGGGAAGCAACTCAAAGACGGCCGAACTCTTTCGGATTACATTACAACATCCAGAAAGAGTCGACTCTTCATCTGGTGCTCCGTCTCCGTGGTAAGGTGTAGAGTAGAGTTTAGTAAAGACTCACATTTATCGACATTTAATTATTGTAATTTTTATCCTGCTCAGGCTCAGTTTCACCAAAAACAGTTATTTCAATTTTCTTGTAATTAAATTTAGAGAAGATTTATAGTTCACATTAAAAATTTTATTCTTAAGCCCATAATAAATCTACCTAACTTCATGTATATATAAAGATACAGTACATACATACATTACTACTGTAGCACAGTAGCCATCAGCCAGAACACTGATACTTAATTCACTGTGACACCACTGACACCGAAACCTGACACCGTCCCCGCCACTGCCGCCACAGTCCGCTACACCACAACACAGGGTATAGGTATTAGTATATTAATTAATTAATTAACTAATATTAAACTAATATTACTATTACTATTATTACTAGTATTCATCACTCACTCGTACCGCTGACTATTACTTTTATCTTATATCCCGTGTCAGAATAGTGCCAGCTACGGTGTCGGTGTCGGTGTGTGATCAGTGTGATTCATATATTATTACTATCGTATACAATAATACAATATATTTCATCATACTTTTACATTACACAGTACCTCTGATATTTTTTTTATGACAGTATGAGTCCAAAACAACCTTTACGACATATCGATCACTCTTACACTTTTGGGCTCAAATACCCCACTACGGATATCAAATTTTAGGACTCTAAAAGCGTTTTGAGCTTTTTCTGATTTTTGAGCATCGATGAGCTTCGAGAAAAAAAAATTAGCCCGCGCGTGCCTGCTATGTTTTCGATTTTACTGACCGGAGCTTCGGTCAGTGCGATCGGTCCTCCTGGTCACCAGCTCCGTGTCTTACACTGTCAAGCTCACAAATACGATTAAGGTGTGCTGTATAGTTCTTGGTTGCAACTATTTTATTACTTTCTCGCAATTAGCAGTTACGTGGCCCAACTTTCAATATTTTTTACACTCCATTTCAGTCACGTAACGTATAAAAACCGAGAACTTTTGTGTTTCTCAGACCCTCCGTTAGTCGTACGCTACAGGTTGCATTTCTTAACTGAATATTTTATATCAAATTTTAAACACTTAGAAATGTTAGAAATGAGTGTCGTGTAGTTTATAATTGAGATTTCACTAATGGTTTTTCCACAGTTAGCAGTTAAATGGAGCAACTCTCAAAATTTTCCTTATACATGGCGAAGGATCGTCCATAAATGGCGTCGCCAAAATCATCACTCTATTATGACTTCCCCATAGATTATCACTTTCACGACTGCCTTACTACCAAGCCTAAATTTTAACATAACATAATTCAGCATTAGCCCATGCACCAACTTCAATTCTTCAAGGTACTACTAGCCGAATACGAGCCTATAACATAAAATGCAAAACAGAATTATCGCGCGAAATTCAAAACTTTGTATAAATCACCAAAATCAAAAACATTAATATTGTTGTTTAGTTTATATTGCCATGTAGATATACAATACCGTAAATGTTAAGTTAACTATTAGGTGTTGGTCAGTCAGTTCTGTTATTAAAATGGGGTGATAAATGGATTACTATGAGTTTACTAGACCTTATAATGGACCCTGCACTCCTTCCTGAACCGACCTGGAGAACAAAGATTAGGTATGTATAAGTAGAATTCAACCAACACTACCGATGACATTATAAAGGACGTTCTCGACATTGTTAATCATTGTGGAAAATCATAAATGACATTACATGAGGAGCAGATGTACGTGGCTTGGCACGTATTTCATACTAGTAGTGACTTATAATTTACATAGGATGTAAACAGGGATCGTCCAGAACTGGTACGCACTCAAATAATACCATTTTAGGGATCCCCAAGTCATTATTTTCAACATTAATTGAACGAATATCTGTAACATCAGATCCCATGTTACTAGTATAATAAATAAAAAATAAAATAAATTTGAGGTTGCCCCGATTTAACCGCAGTTCTTACAGGGTGCCCGACCTCGAATTCACTTCTTGCACTGTGCCATCACACAGGTTTTGTCATTCCAACATTAGTCGGGCCTACTTCTATGGCGAACTTCATTTTACATTGACGTTCAGAGCCGCCGAGCCCTTCACTGCCTTGTGGACAAGGAAAACCCAGTGGGAAAACTTGCCACCGCCGCTGGTCTCGATCACCAAGACCTGAAGCGAGCATTTGCTTAAACAGCAGGTTCATAGACACCAGTGCAGTAAGCACTGGGCTACGCGGGCTCGCTACATGTTACTAGTATAGAAACAAACAGGATGGTGTATAAATGACGTCATCAAAATATTACCTTTTAAAGAATCTCCCATGTCATAAGTTTACAAATTAGGTAAAGTAATTTTGTAAACATGGGATATTGATGTTACAAGTAAACATACCGAGATCGTTCATAAAAGGCGTCATCTAAATATTACTATTTTAGGTATACCCCCTGTTAATAGTTCCAAAATTAGGTAAACGGGGATCTTGATCACAAAAATGTACTAGTATACACAATGGGATCGTCCATAAATGACGTCATCCAAACATCACTATTTTAGGGATCCCCCAGGACATTTGTTTTAAAATTAGGTAAACAGATATATTTCACACGGGATGCTACAAGTATATACATACGGGTATCGTTAATAAACAACGTTATAAAAAAATTATCATTTTAAGAAGCTCCTTGTCAGTTGTCCAAAAATTAAATGAAAGGATATCCGTAACATGCGATGCTACTACTGTGAATACTGTGATCTCACGTACATAAATGATGTCATCCAAATATGACTATTTTAATGATCTATCATTAATAAAATTAATACGTAAACATGCATCTTTAGCATGGGATGTTACTCGTATTTAAAGTAGCATTTGGCTTTAGCAATTAGCAATCAACTTAAGGATTGTTCATACATGATGTCAGGCAAATTATCCTTTAGCACACTTTTATTCACCTGTCATCACGTCATCAGTTAAGCATTCAATTTGGAAATTGTCCATACATGATAACACATACATTTTATTTTTTGTTAGAACCCATTCACCTCCGTGTCATCGCAGTTTAATGGTTGCCCATTAAACTGATGTTATTTAATAATAGAAGTTTATGGCAAAACGATACAGAAATTTACTTCATAAATAATCTTTGATGTAATACATGAAATACCTACATTTACTTTATAGATCATCTTTTGGCAGTGCCTATATTATAATAAAAGTACTTCTTTGTTGAATCTAATATTACCTGAAAGCTCAGCATCTACTTCGTGCCCACGGTTGACAAAGCCAAAATCAGGCAAATAATTTTTTTCAAAAACATGCAAATAAAACATTTAACACCTTTCAAAAAACATGTAAATGGAATATTTTGCACTTTTCTAAAATGTGTAAATGGAACATTTTTGTTGACCTACCAAAGAAAACAACCATCAATAAAATAAAATAGTTGTTTTTGCATTGAGAAACAAAATGCTGCCTAAAATTAATACCTTTGTCCAGCCCTGTCTTAAGTTACTATGTTTACGTAAAATTTTGTATTACTTAACTTACAGTAGTTATGATTAGGAAGAATATTAAATAGCGTTTCCTACTTGTTCGTAAAACTGGTAAAACAATCCTCAATATTGATTAACCACCACACGCAAAATTATGAATAAAAGTTGACTGTCCTTTATTTATTGAATTGACTGTTGCCGGGTGACTACATCTTAAAAAATAGTCTGTCGTAATTCGTAGTAAGTAAGGTAATCAAAAGTAAAAGTACCAAAGCCGGGGTTTGTTCTGTACGAACCTCCACCTATATAATACTCTGTGATAAAGTAAATTACAATATCCGCTGAACTATAATGGGAATGAGTGGCGAAGGGATTGAAACTGCAGCAACGGCGGAAAGTCTGTCTGACATTAATTGGCTTGAGATGGCAGCTGAGAAAGATGCAGGACGTGAGTTCGAATTTTAAGTTTCATAATTTTATTATGAGATTATTATTATTAAAGTGAATTAAAATGCCAATGTAAGGTGATTGCTTAGTGATTTTTGATATTTTACACGGTTTATTACGCCACGGCGAGTGCCAGTAACGTAAACGACACAAACCGTAGTCACATCTGTACGATGTCGACAATCTGTATTTCGAATTTATTTAGTCCTATTAAAGCTGTTTACTGCAGATGTTGCTAATGGGGTTGCCATGAGAAATAAAATAGGTTTGTAAAAATTGTTTTGTTATTAATTTTGATGTTGATTTTTTTTACTAAGGTGACCGTCTAAGGAGAAAATCAGCTGCCGGTTCTCGTGACCGCCGCCGAAGGAAGTCTGCAGCGGGTTCACGGGACCGGAGACGTCGAAAGTCAGCAGCTGGTTCTCGGGACCGACGTCGAAGGAAATTAGCAGCAGGCTCCCGTGACCGACGACAAAAGAAAAGCGCAGCTGGAATCAACCGAAGGAGGAGGAAGCCAAAGGCATGAAATCGGGCATCAGCGGGAACAATATTCCGAAGAACTGAAACACTGAATTCCGATTTTGAATTTAAATTCAGATTTTTCATGTAGAAAAGAAGTGCAAATTCTTGGATGCCAGTTGCCAATACCATACTTTTGCATACTTTTGGTCAATTTAACTAGGATGGGCTTTAGTACTTAAAATTCTAAGTGATACATAATTTTGACTATGATTTATTTTCGTCCAAATATTTCACCACAGTGAGCAAGTCGAATAATAAAAGAGCAAATAAAGAACTCGATCTAGACTGGAAAGCTTAACATGATAACATGTTCTTGTTGTTTTCCTAATCCAAAATTTCTAATCCCCATTTTGCCATTTTTTGACTTAAATATTATATAATTTAGTTTCTCAGAACCATTTTCAATAACAAATACCTATATGCCTGCCTATTTTACCTTAAAAAAATTTAACAATTAAAATACATTAGACACTGCAAATCGACAATTTTATTTTAGTGTAAATTCGAGATGAAATTGCATTGACGAAGAAATAATAGACTATGCTATTTACACTGAATGATCAATGTAATGTAATATCAACACTGCAGGACCAGGACATTTTCAGAACCTAAATAATTCATGAATAACTAGACGCGAAAATGTTGCAATTCCTATTATTCGAATATTTAAAGGTGGAAGTATAGGCAAGTGCAAATTAATTGCATCTCAATCCTCAACTTTGACTATGCATGGTATGATTTGGACCCCAAATGTATTATTGTGGGTGGGTTTTACTATGTATGTAACAACATAATAATTTATTCGTTCCGCTCAAATCCTATAAGTCCTTTCCTTGACTTCGTGCGTTGTCGTGGTTATTAAGTTATTACTGCACTGACAGAGCCACTAAACTAAAAGCCAGTATCTATTATAGGCCTTTTCCGTGTCTTTGTCTTTACTCCAGGTCCTGACTCGTACAATTCTTTATATCACTTTTTAGTTTCAGTCAGCCAAATTGTGAAAATATTTTCAGATAGCTATAACTACTAACTTTTAAGTTACAATCAACCAAAATTTTAAAAAAATCAAAATCATTCAAAACTAATATTTCACTTTTAGAACTAAACTTGCGGACAAAGTATTTTGTTACAGCTATAAGGAACCGCAATACATATCTGTAGGTTTATCAGTAGGTCCATAATTCAGATATACAGTAACTATAGACTATAAAACATTAAACCGAAACTGAAAAAAGTGTAACAAAATTGGATCACGTTCTTGAAAGAGTACATATTGATGTATATGTAGATAAAATATAAATAGAACAGAGTTAGCACTCACTTCAAAAAGGCAACTTCGTGAAGTACCTATATATAGGTTGTATAGGTGCATCTTGCAAGCTACTAAATTTTTCAGTGCTCATGCTGCGTAATACAATAATTATGTTAATATGCATAATAATAATATGTGGGACATACTGAATCGTACGTAAATACATCATACAGCCATAAATAATTTTTACTAAATTTTAAATTTTCCATGTATACGATCGGTGCGCTTTAATTTAGTAACAAACATACTACATGTATACATAATTTTAAAAATAATTTTTTGGAAATCTTAAAATGCTCTGTAACATAGCAAAAAGTCCCTGCTACCCGACATTGACAGTACTGCCGGGACATGGGCTAAAACGGTGTCAATTTTGGGGCAATAATGGCACTCATTCTGGGTCATGTGGCAGCCGATAAAAACTTTCTTTCCTTTAATAATTTTGTAATTGTGTAAATTTAGTAAATTGCAGATTTAATAGCAGTATAACATTGCATAATGCTATAATTGTGAGCTCTGTTTTGAGATTTTATTTTTACTACTTCTTTCTCGGGTTTAACATCATGTATTAACTAACATTTGGCATAACCTACATATTTAACTATAGTAATTCATTATACAGTGAAATCCGTTTATAAGGGAACCCTCCGGACTGGAATAATCGGTCCTTTATAGCCGGATTCCCTTTTAACAGTAAAAGGGATTTCCCTTGTAAGTGAACATGGTACATAATTTGAAATATTTATTTGTACTCAAACCGTGGTGAAGGAATAATTTACATATGTATTGTCAAATAGATACAAATCGCTTGGATTATTTAAAAAAGTCCGTTAATGTAGTTTGTTTCATGTCTTTCATAGTTCAGTTCTCACGAACACGTAAGATTATATTTTGTAGGTTAGTAAAGGTTGCGTCGTTAGTATTTGCCTGCGCTAAAAAATATTGTTGAACTTTCTGCATCATTTCTAAAACTTCCGCAGCACTTGCAATTGACACAGATTCGTCCTCTGTATTTTCTTCCTCTGAATCCTCTTCGGATTCTACTTCCTCCCTTTCCAATAAAATATTGGTGACAATCTGTTCCTCAGTCACTTCCTCCTTAGTAAGTAAGTCATTATCTATAGCAGCAAAATCAGAAAATGTAAGCGTCTCTACTGCTGACGCTTCCATCCCTAAAGCTGTAGCAGCTTGTTTCAAAATCGAATCGTCATCTTCTTCATAATCCGGTTGTACCTTGTCTAAGTGGAAGTAAATTTTTGAATGTTGAAAACAGTTTCGGATTGTGTTAACTTTAACTAAATTCCAGGATTGGTGCATCCACAGAATATACTGTAAGATATCTAGTGGCTTTACGTGTATAAATAAAAATAATAAATAATAATAAGTAAAATATAAAACTTCTATAAATACGATGACCTACTTAGATTTAAGATAATGTAAATGTTCAGATAAGATAAAAGCAGTGTAGTTGTCAAGTACAGTAGTGCTCCACTTGTTCGGATCTTTCTTATTTATTCATTACTTTTATCATTTTTTGTAAAAATTCCCTTATAAGTGGCTATTAATACCAAAAAATCCTCTAAAATTCGTCCCTTACAACCGGATTATCCCTTATATCGGTTCCCTTATATCCGGTTATTTTTAACATTGAATCATAGGCTGGCCAACCAAATGTTTGAAATCTGACCCCTTAAGCCGGATTTCCCTTTAAACCGGGTCCCTTATAACAGGATTTCACTGTATACGTTAATAATGTAAGCAACATTAGATTATTTTAAATACAGATATGCAAAGTCCAGTGTGATTTTAATATTATTTTGAGACTTCTGCTTTGTCAATGTTAATTAGCTTTAGCAGCTTGGCAGCAGGCAATGCTCAAAGATTAGGCTTTAATTGACGTCAATTTAAAAGCAATGCAGATACGACATAAAACTATGTAAATAATTAAATTAATAGTAATTATTTCGTTGTTTAGGTATCTTTCTCGGACGACCAAAACGTCTGAATATTGTTCATGGTGTTGGTGTTGTTTCTTAACTGTAGACCGTGCTGTATGAGTGTATCAGTGTATGAGTCATACTTCTTTCCATGTTTGTTCGTAGTTACCATCAACGTAACGTGTTACTGTACGGCAGGCACAGGAATTTACTAGAAAATTTAATAGTTGTTAGTCTTAGTAAGGATATTGATTTAATTAGATACAAATAGAAAATTTGTAAGTAAGCGAGATAGGTACTTAAATCTAACCAACTAACCACTGTTAGCGTTTCTAACTTTCGAAGTTAGTACCCACCCCTATGCTTATAAGGGTACGGTGGCTGAATGGCCCCTCAAAATCGTCCCCTGGCAATCGTCCCCTGAAAATCGGGCCCTGCTATTTGGGCCCGCCATGAAATCGGCCCCTGCTATTTGGGCCCGCTATGAAATCGGCCCCTGCTATTTGGGCCCGCTATGCAATCGGCCCCTGCTATTTAGGCCCCTCAAAAAAAATAGTTAGAGGTAAGAACAACCATGAGTAAAATTGACTATTTGAAAAGCGTCGCGTATAACTTGGCCTCTGTGAAATCTAAACCACCAACCGAACAGCTCAGGGTCTTACCAATACCTGCAGTTCCCGTGCCATTTGTTTCCGTGCCTACAGTCCAGTCAGTCACAGTCCAGTCGGTTCCAGTACAGTCAGACACAGTCGAGTCAGATAGTCCTCCTCCCATAGCAATACCTAAGTGTGGGGCCGGGCGACCCCGCAAAAGTCAACAGCGACCTCGAATCAATCCGGCTCCAGCTGTACCAACACGGCCATCAAAGCGGAATTGCAACAAACATCAACAACGTCATGATCCTAAAGACGTTCACGATTGTCTCACTCAGAATTTTTAATAAATTTATTTCATCGTATTACAATATAAAATTTATGATAATACGTGAGTATAATATATACATATTAAAATAATTCGAATAAACTAACTTAAGTGCATTACATCTTTGATTTTGAGTTTTGAGTTTTGGGGGCCTAAATAGCAGGGGCCGATTGCATAGCGGGCCGAAATAGCAGGGGCCGATTTCATAGCGGGCCCAAATAGCACGGGCCGGTTTCATGGCGGGCCCAAATAGCAGGGGCCGGTTTCATAGCGGGCCCAAATAGCAGGGGCCGATTTTCACGGGACGATTGCCAGGGGACGACTTTTCGGGGGCCATTTAGCCACCCAACCGCTTATAAGCAAGACCAGAAATTAAAAGTTTTGAAAGACTACCTTTGGCCAACCTTAATTCATTAATTTCAAAATGCGCCGCTTAGAAAACCATCTACGAAATTTCTTGATGCAATTGAAAAAATAATTCCAAGTGCTACTAAAGAAATGATAATGCTGCCTTCTAGTACTCTAAATAACATGTTGTATTCTAGCCCTAAGGTTAAAGGATTATGACCTATAAGCACAAGTGTTCAACGGTAGATAGGTCCACCGATACCAACTAAGATAAATCCGGCGCTTCGCGCCGGATTTGTCGACCGGGGGCGGGCCCGAAGTAGATGCTGAGCTTCAACAAATGCGCAACACAATTTATGTTACGCTAAAAGATGATATTAGATTTATGGAAGCTCCCCTACCATCAATAAGCCATATACGAATGTGCGTAGCATATAGTTAAATATAGCTGAATAATGTTGACAAATTGCACTATTCACAAATGACGTCATTTATAGAGGCTCTTCTACCATCAATAAGCCATATATGGAAGTACGTGGCATGTAGTTAAATATAGCTGGAAAATTTGTAAGAATTGCCTAATTCACAAATAACGTCATTTATAGAGCCTCCTCTACCACCAATAAGCCATATACGAATGTACGTTGCAAGCAGTTAAAAAAATAATAATAGTTAGATAAAGTTATTTATAAACGATCTGTGTATGTATTCTTGTAACACCCCTGCGTTCAAAGTATCTGTTTGCCTAATTTTTAAACAAATGCAGAGCGGAACCCCAAAATAGTGATATTCAGATGACGTCATTTATGGAAGATCCCAGTATGAATACTGGAGGCATTCCATAATATGGGTACCCGTTTACCTCATTTTAAAACTAATGATAGGCGGGATACTTGAAATAATATTTAAACAACGCCATCTATGAACGATTTCCCTATGAATACTAAAAAAATCATATGTTGAGGTCATACGTCCACCTAATTTTCGAACTAATTACAGCAGGGATCTCTAAAATAGTAAAATTTGAATGACGTCATTCACGGACGATCCCCGTATGTAAGCTTGAAAATTCAATGTTAAGTATATAAGTTAACTTAATTTTAGAACTAAAGGCATATGAATTTCTAAAACGGTAAAATTTGTATGACGCCCTTTATAGACAAACCCTGCATGCATACTAGTAAAATCTTATGCATGTCAACCTAATTTCTAAACCTATGACAGTGGGGATCCCTAAAAAAGTAAAATTTGTATGACGTCATTTTTGGACGATCCCTAGATGCATACTAGTAAAATCCTATGGTAAGGATATATGTTAACTGAATTTCTGAACTGTTGACAGTAAGGATCCCAAAAATAGTAAAATTTGTATAACGTCATTTATGGACGATCCCTGCATGCATACTAGTAAAATCCTATGTTAAGGATATATGTCAACCGAATTTCTAAACTTATGACAGTGGGGATCCCTTAAATAGTATATATTTTTATGACGTCATTCATGGACGATCCCCGCATGCATACTAGTAAAATCCTATGTTAAGGATATATTATGTCAACGGAATTTCTAAAATTGTGACAGTCGGGTTCCCTAAAATAGTAAAAATTTATATGAAGTCATTTATGGAAGACCCCTGCATGCATACTTGTAAAATGCTATGTGAAGGATATATGTCAACCGAATTTTTATACTTATGACAGTGGGGATCCCTAAAATAGTAAAATTTGTATGACGTCATTTATGGACGAACCCTAGGCTGCATTGTTAACGTCTGTAAAATGATTAGGAAGGAGAATTCCGAATGCCTGAGCTGGTATTCGAAGAGTGGACCCCCGTCATGAGAACGCATATTTTCCAATTTTACATTGCAGTGTCAAACCAACGACCACTATACCAGTCTACCCTGTGAACGTACATATGTCAGCAGTACATTTACTTGTAATGGATATTAGTGAAAATTTTCCATGTGTATTTCTAATGGCGAAACTTGACAAGCTCTCAGCTCCATATGTACCTTCCATGTATTATCAGCCCTTTTTTTTTATCTTGAAACATTGATTTAATTCTTGGTCGGTTTAACTGCTAATTGCGAAAAAACTATAACGTTAATAATAAACCAACCCTGCCAGGTTGGTCGAGAGGCTTGGGGTCTGCAGGCTTGAGTTTGACGACTTCGAGGCTCAGCCCGCCCGGACTGCATGTGGAGTCGGAAGACTTCCATGCGCAGCCCCAGTTCGATCCCCAACTCTGGCAGACTAGACCTGGCTGGCTCTGTGGAAAAAAGTACGAGCCGGGCCACAGGCACTTGTGTCTGTGCTCTCTATAGTCACCCATGGTTTGTGAATAGAGAAAGAGTGGCTACTTACTAGTAGGTACCCTCTACTGACTAGGAGTACTACAGTGCCTGTCTCTAAGAACAATAAATAAATAAATAAATAAATAAATAACCAAAAACTATACAGCACTTCTCCCTCGCTTTTCTGGGCGATTAAAAAAGGTTTCAATATAAAATATTCAAAAATGCGACCTGTAGCGTGCGACCAACTGACATTGTGACAGACAGACAGACAGACAGCAAACACCAGACCAATAGATGCTTGCTCAGCATCTAAAAATGCACGGTACACCCGCATGCCGATTACCACTGAACCACCGCGCCATCCACCGATTGGTTTTCAGTGAGGCAGCATACATCCTATCGCTAGTCACTATTCCACATCTCAGTTTTACATTAGTTTTATCATGCAGCCAGTTTCATTCTACAATAAGTAAGTAATTCCAGAAAACCAGTGTGATTTCGCTGAGGAATGTGAAAATAAAGCAATTATTTACTCACTAGCTTTGCAATGCATGAATCTACCTCAGCTTCAAAATAGTTTTTTTGGGGCATTGTGCTTGAAAATAATTCAGTTGAGAGAATTCTCTGTTTATCCTTCGGGAAAATGATGGTGACGTTAAGAGTGAAGAGAAAAGCACAGTTGAAACTATAAATGTGAAAACCTATTGTCGAAGCATTTGCTGAGAAAGAGAAAAACAAGGTGATGTGAATTCTGTCGGGCTCAGTTTGATGGCAATATTGTAAATGAAATTACCTTGAATGTTGCAGTTAAAAATTGTTGTGCCTAATTGTAACATTAGCTAAATTATTAATATTTTTGCGACCTAACTTTAAAACTAATACGTTCTTAAAATTGTTGTATCGCTAGCACATGGTTAAAAAAGTAAAACCTTATTGTTTGTATGACTGGATTAACTGGCGCAATTAAATGAGAAATACTGTGTTACAACATTGTGTATGATTTATTAATATATAATATGTTCTTCATTTAATTTTTTCCAAATTCGGCTATTCGGCTTTCGGCTAGTCACTGTCACAGTCACTTCATACTTTATTGTAAAAAAGCATATATCTTTCAATGAGATATCCTTGAATCTAGGGGTCAACTTAAAACAGTTACTTAATTTCACATATCTTTCATTTCGCTTAAAAAATCGTATTCGATTTCATCCATTTGTGGTATTTCCACGTTCAATCCGAATTGAAGCAAACGCTATCAGAACGTGTACTACGTGGTGGGGTATTTACAACAGAAAATGTCCCATATGAGCGTACTTAATCGGTGTTGGATCACGCAAAACTAATCCTGTTGAACGATTTTATTACTTAAAAAATAGCACCAAAACTGGTTTTGAACCCCCACCCTTTGACATACCAAACTGGTTCTTTAACCACTGGACTGACACAACACATTTATTTTGAATCACTAATTTAGCATACATATGCAGTGGTATAAATGCTTTAACAGGTTTACTGTAGATATTAACAAGTTTGTTGTTAGGATTTTGTAACAACAGCCTTGTTGCATGTGGTTAACAGTTTTTCCCACCCTCAAAAATTCCAAAATTTACTGCTAAACCTTTCAAAGTTGACAGCTTAACCTGTTGCCACGGCCTGACCACATTCGTGTAAAGATCTTTTCTAAGCGTGTGGGAAGCAGGCTTACAGAATTTTTATGCAACCGAAATCCTGTCAGCATCATAGCTTTTTTTAATTCAAGAAGTTAGAGATTTGGAAGTTGAACGAACAAAATGTATGGATTTCTTAAACATCCCTGATGACGTAAGAGACAGTATGGAGACGATTCGTGGTAAAAAAGAAAATTTCTTCGTGACCATTTGCGGTTACTTGAATATGAGAATTGTTGCAAACTACCGCATTGGGCCATTGGGCTTTACGCCGGTGCTAGAGGCACAATTTCACAGTTCTTCGAGGACTTCTTGAAGTCTCAGTGTTTACCAGTGACGCTTATAGAAGATATTGTTACGTCAGTCCTAAAAAAATCGGTGCAAAGTGTTCATCACCTGTTTTCTATAAGCATTACCTAATTTTTTCTATTTAAAGTTTAACCAACCATAAATTACATTATTATGTATAACAAAAGTAAGTCCCGTATACTGAGTCTTCAGGCTATCCTCATTGGAGGACAGTGTCAAGTGTCAAGTTTATTTTTGAATAAAGTTGTCTATATATATAGTAAAATCAAGGTCTAGTAGTCCTGACCTGCTCCGTAAGAATCTTGAATTTCAAGAATCAATCTGTTTTTAATTCATACGGCTAGGCTAATAAACCAGCTAAATATAACCGGTTCACTTTCATACTCAATACAGCTAGAAACTAGATATTCTAAATGGAGTTAGGATTAGGAGTTTATATTGGACAGGGGCTTCGAATAACCATTTGCATGTTAAAACCACACAGAAGCTGTAGATAGAAGTTTTTACCTTCACTGGACACTCACAGTCGGATTGGAAGCATGCGTAAAGTACGTCAGACGATTTTACTTGAGGAGGGGCACGGTTGGGCATTGGGGTGGTTGCAGCAAGCCGAATGGGGTAGTGCGTTAATGACGAGTTTGAAAAAGCCAAATATATTATACCCCCTTCTTCCCCGAGTTTGGTGTTTCTACAATGCAATGTAGCGTCATGCAAATACGTTTACCTATGGGGCATTTCCTTCGCCCTCCTCTAAATATTTACGTCATTGGTGGACGCCTCTTTAACCCAAAACGTATAACAAACGTGGAATATCCTAGAACCTTCTACTTTAAACTGACTGATGTAAAAGTGTAAAAGTCCACCAGTCACCTCAGTGACCACTGACCACCCACCTCAGCCACGTCTACCTGCACCTGCAGTTCCGTACTGACACTACCGCGCCGACGTCTTACATTCATTTCGTTTCTGATCTTTTTGCTGTGTTACGTCAAAGTCCTACGTCCTCTCACTTACCCACCGCCCACCGCAGTCACGGCTCCGAGAATTTTAAATTGAATTTGAAGACTAATTGCAATTAAGTAACTATTGACTGATTGCTTCATTGTTTACTGACTAGTGAGTTGGATTGTTTGCCCACCTTATTACTGTCTTGTCACTTGCCTACCGAGTTCGTGCTCCGGCTCCGGAGTAGTGTTGTGACTTGTTAACAATTGTTCTTTTCCCTTATGGGATTTAACATAGGAGAACAATCTGTGATTGTGCACAATTGTTCTTCAACATTTTCCAATGTTAAATCCCATAAGAAAATCAAGAACAAACTAACATTGTGCACAAGTCACAACACTACTCCGGAGCTTGTGCCATTTTCAATAATTTCAATTTTCGTTTTTAAATTGAACTTTGGAAGCAGTTGACAGTTTGACAGTTAAGATTACTTTGGAATTTTACTTACTATTGACTTTGGATAATTATAAGGTGACCCTGATTGCTAATTGCTGATCTGCTGTTACTCAATCTAATCTACATATCTAATCTAGTTGCTAGTTAGTAACCTTGAACTTCAGGTAAATCCAAAATCATTATCGCGTCATATGTCATAGCTTACCTGACAACTAACTTTTACCTAACACAAAACCCCAGCGCACGCTATGTTGTATTTACATTAAAATATTCAGAAAATGTCATTGTCATAATGCCAAAGGTTGAAGGTCAAAGGTATTTGATTTGCCATTTGTCGTTGCCCTTTGTTGTTGTTTCGTTGGTTGGAGCAGGCAACCAACTAAACTATTCAGGGCATGATAAATTGGCGGTGTAAAAGAGTGTAAAAATAATTAAATGGCGTTAAGTAAATATACCGATGCCATCCATTGATCTTCAACCTTGCCAGAGGGTGGAGGGTATTTTAGTGTTTAGTACTTATTACATGATCTATATATTTTATTATGGCGTACTAATGTGCAATAATGTCTATAGTTGATAGTAATTTTTTAACTTTCAACTCAGCTTGCATCTAAGGTATATTATATTGAAATTTGACAGCATCGATGCGATCGTAGGTTAGAATGCCTCAGGTATGAGAGCGAGCTGTCAAGGAGTGAGGGGGTATTTAATTAATTCAAGAGAAGGCCGTTAATTGCTCATAAGTTTGGATATGGGTAACCTGGGTGGAATATTTAATCTTTAGTTAAGTCTTTGGGATGAGGCCGAGGACGTTTATTGATTATAAGTGTTTGGTTTGATATCTGGGGTCGAATATTTTAACTTAGAATAAGTCCGTGGGGTAATGCCTAGGGCGTACATTGCTCATTTTGATATCTAGGGTTGAATATTCTAAGTTTTAATGATTTTTGTAGGGTGGATGTTGAGTGTGGTGGTTATTGAAATCGCTCATTTTAACTTTTTGGTTCTGTCTAAATTGAAATAGGCTAAAGGCATTAAGAAAATGCCTTGTGATTTTGTGAGTCTATCCTGTGCCTGAATGTAATTAAACATAAGAAGCTGCTAATAAATACATTTCTATTATTCGTTTCTCGATTAGCTGTTCCAACTGGTTTCTGAGTTCGTAGATTCGTATTATATAATTGGCCCGTTAAATCAAATAGGTAATGATGAATGAAGTCAAAAGTATGTCTACTATTGAAAGACTGAGTCTTTCATAGTATTAACTATCGGTTACCTTTTACCTTTGACAGCGACAGCAGTCAACCGTACGTACCAGCAATAAATTCCGTATACCTATTATTGTAATATCAATGATCTAAGCTTTATTGGTCATTCGTATAACTATCAACTATTACCATTACCAGGTCCAGAGATGAGAAACCAACAATAATTATTATTAAACTGGTGGCCGACTAACATCTGATTAATGATTGATCAGTTATCAGTTTGAATTTTATTAATTTACAATTTGAAATTTAAATAATTCATAATGAAAAGCATATTTGATGTAACAAAATGTAGTGAAATTCATGTCTATGTACTATATTAACTAATAATGGCAGCATGAGAATTTCCCTATTGTTCAGTTAAAGATACACATTCAATAGTTGCGATTGCTGATCAGTCTATGTGATTGATGTTTAGATTGTTAGGATTCCAGCTTGCTTTTTATATTAACTGTACTAAAATATAATCTAAAAAACTCATTTTTAATTTGCAATTTCAGCAAAATGCCACCTAAGAGAAACCCTCCAACAGGTTTTATGATGTTTGTAATGAAACGTAAGCGAGAAATGGGGGAGGCTGCTGCCAAATGGACCACACCAGAAGCTGTTACGAATCTTGGCCCTGAATGGGAGGTAGGTTAAAGCTGGATAGTACACGATTAGTTTTGATGGCTTCATTAATTTGTTATTTTTTAAAAAAGTGTCGTTTTTTAAATTGGCGAATAACAACTAATTTTAGTGAATTTAGATAATTACTTTTTTTTCATTAGGCTTTATCGAAAGAAGAAAAGGAGCCTTACCAACAAAAAGCCAAAGCCAAGAAGGCACAAGAGCGTGAGCAACGAGCTATGGCAGACCCATGGCCAGCAGATTCGACTGAAAATACGGACTACGCTCCAGGATCAATTTCTGGAATTCCTGGATAAGAGTTTAAACTAATCTTCGTTACTTCGTTCGTGTGTTCGCTTGTTTTGTTTATTTTTCCTTATCTTAGTACTGTCCAATTTGTTGACTTTAGTTTCTAATGTCATTATTATTATTATTATTGATATAGGTAGTTAGCGTTGTCATTCAATATTGACTCTTTTTTCTGCGTAACTGAATTGCTTTGATTTTAATATTGTACTGTATGTATGTCCAAAATGTATCGTCTGATTTCCGTGTTAATTTGGTACAGTATTATTCAGTAATCGATAACCGGATAACTATTAGTTATAAGCTGCTCAGTTAACTTCTCTCTGTGTATCTTGAATTACACAGCAACTACGTATGAACCTACTTCCGTAAATCTGTAGACATTTTTGAGATTGTTTATACATGTTAGACAGAATTTATGGATTTTACAATTTTAAATTAGCCTTTAAGGAATTGATCAAAATCATACTTTTATGAACTAAGGGATGACCACGGTTCATATTATTTTGTTCGGAAATACGGTCTCCCTTGTCAATAATTATAACGAATAACCCTTGTACCTTACCTTAATGTAGGTAAGGATCGTTTTCGACGTTTCCGAGCGCTCAGCAGTAGTAGAATCAGAATCACTATAATGCTACGATCTATGTAATATTATTAGTAAGTAGTAAGATAGTTTAAATTAGAATATTAGACAAACACAACAGACAGATTTTTTTTTAGTTTTTTTCATTAATGCTTTTAAATGAAATTCAAAAAAGATTACTAATGAGATATTTCAAATAGACGCACAAACCTCCTCTGTTTTTTACCTCCGGCTGAATTAGAATTTCTTTATAATGTATTTTAAATATCAGTTTTCTTTTTTCTTTAATATCCATATGACACCAATGGCATGATTACTGTTCAATTGTAAGCCATAATTATTTATACTCTATTGCTAAAAAAAGCAAACATTATTTAATTTATTTTATAAGCAGTCCAGAACATGCTTAGGGTTAAAATATTTGTAGCGACAAAAGTATGAATATAAATTCAATAGTCTTGTAAGTTACAGATGTAAACACTAAGGAGGATTGAATTTTCAAAAACGCAGTAAATCCCAAAAATATTACGAAATCATAAATACTAAATTTTGCTATTGTTTTTCGCATTGTTTAGCTAATTTTCGTGTAACAAGTGCCGTTCGACTTTCATTCAGTAAAACATGGCTTGGTAAAGTCTGGCCTACTTTTTCTATGGTTAAAATCTTTTATCAGCACGACCTTGATAAGGAATTTTGCCCACACTACTCTGCCCGTTCAACTCACCGTTAAATGATGATAAGAATGTTTTGAAGTCGATTTGCATGGTTAATTAGCAGAACAACAGAAAAAAATTATTTTGGAATAGTAGTATTTTTGGATTTTACTACGTTTCTGCAGATTCTGACTTCCTTAGTGTTTATATCTGCTTGTAACATATGTAAACAGGACAGAAGATCAAAGTTGATAATTTCATATTAGAATTATTTTAAGGAGTACATTCATAGCAGTGTATTTTGAACTTTAAAATGATAACCTGTGAAAATAGTGACGATTGGCTTAATTTTTATTTTGTATAATAGGAAATCGAAATTATCTAAAGCCTGTAGTGTATTTCCACCAAAATGTGTACAATGAGTTAAGAAAATTAAAATATACTTAAGTGAATTACTAATAATTAACTAACAGAAATTTTTGCTGAGTTCTAACTGTAATTCATATCTAAAATAATAAATTATCTGTCATTTGCGTTATTACGATACCACTATACTACTGTCACTTTTTTCAATGTTATTGTTGCTATAACTCGCGGCCCCAAGCTAAGAAGCTTCTTGCCCATGCCCTACAAATCACCATTGCATTGCATTATTCTACGAGATCTAATTTTAGTTCCGTTAGGAACTTAGAATGGTCGGTCAAGTCGCTGCAGATAAGAGAATTACAAAAAGTTTGGTAGGCAACATATAATTACTATTATTTCTTCGCAATTATCTACAATTAACTATTAGGTGTTGGTCAGTCAATTCTCAGTTGTCACTAGTTATTTAATTAAAATGGGATAATAAATGGATTCCTATGAGTTTACCAGACCTTATGATGGACCCTGCACTTCTTCCTGAACCGACCTTGAGAACAAAGACCGAGTCTAACTTTCTATATCTCTAGGTGTGTATAAATAATTCACCCCGAATAACTTTAGTATTGACTGTTTTGTTAAGAATTTAATTATGCTCATGCCCGACTTCTCTGAATTTTAATCCGTTGACATTTGCTCATGTGCATAAGAATTTAGTGATGGAAGTCGTGACTTTCCCATGTTATCAAACAGAGCAAAATGTTGACATGCAGTTGACCCGTCTTCTTCAAATGCTACAAGTGCTACGTTGACCCGATGATCAAAGTTAATATATTTAGTTATAATTATTATATGTGAGTGTACGCATACCAATTTTGGTAACTTTTCATTAGTTCAGCCGGGAGATATTGCTATTTGAATTTACAAAACCGTGAAGTGACTTTAAAATTTTGAAACACCCTATTTTCGATTTATAATTATTTACATGAGAACCACGTGACCCGTGGGGGTCAATCAAAGCCGAATCATAATCAATCGTGGGTTGTCATCTCAAAATATATATATCGCCGGAAAATTCCTTCTTGAAAGGAAATACACCCCATAAACCGGGGTGAGTTAAAAATTATGAGACACACTGTACTTTAAAATATAAGATATTATAGACCTATAAGACCTAAAAAAACGAGGCAATTTATTATTAGTTTACATATTTTCACGTCAATAAGAATTTGTTATACTGTATTTAATAATAATAATAATAATAGTTTATTGTCCTTAAGCATTCATGATACAGACACCATTTGAGAGTTAGATTCAAAGAGATAACAATCGGTAGGAAAGTAACAAAGATAGCAGACATAGAGTTAGTATTGACTTAATATTAGTAAATTAAAAAAAATTCAAATGATTATTATTGAGGTTGGAAGTTTTCTAACAGTTTGTCGTGTACAAGATTTAGCTTAGAAATTACAGAAGGTTTAAGTAAGTTGAGTTCTCGAATTATTTGAGGTATTACAGAGTTAAAATATCGTTTCCGTTTACAAAGAACAGTTCGAAACGAATTAAGAGATCTAGTACTATTGGTTGATTTAATATTAGGGTTGATTATAGATCGGAACCTAGGATTTTTGTATAGGGATTGCCCTAGCTTCCGGCCAAGATGGGATACTCTATTTAACAGTGACACCATTTTTAGATTATTAAGAGTGATTTGATAATTGTTTTTACAGACTTTGAATTTGCAGATTAACGAAAGACAGCGCATTTCAAGCTTTGTTATTCTAGACGAGTCAGATTTAGTCAGGCTATACCCCCACACAGGCATAGCATACTCAATTTGGGACCTAATGTAAGTTTTGTATACACTCAAAAGTTCCAAATTGCTGAAGCCAAACTGACGTAATTTACTTAACATAAAAATCTTTTTATTGGCTTTAATGATTATTGAACTGACATGAGAGCTCCATTTAATTTTATTGTTGATAAGTACTCCGAGTAATTTTGCTGAGTCGATAAATATATAATAAATATATATATATATAATAAATATATACTAAATGTAATGTATGTATGTTTCAGATTCAATTTTGAGTTTGGATCATTCAGAAAGCAGTATACTTATATGTATGCCTATCAACAGTATCAACATCAACCATGGAGCTAACTTAACTAATTTATACACTGGTTATGCATTGTTATGTATCTCTTTTTTATCTCTTAAAATCAAGTTGCTATAATAATAACAGTGTATTTTACATTTTTACAGCCAGTGACTGCTACAGTCAACTGTTCCAGTTGCCTTTCCGTTGCGTTGTGCGGGAAAAGTTTCAACTATCGGAATCGGATGAGTGCTGCGCTGCTGAATCACCATTGCGACTGTACTCTCCAAGGGATAATCCATAAACCTTTTCCTCGGTGGGACCATTTGGGTCTCGTCAGGTTATGGCATGTCATGTTAAAGACAGCAGTGTACGCAATTTTAAAGGTATAGCATGTCGGAGTGGGGGGGGGGTCCTATTTGAGTAACAAGTAGGATGGGATCTTTTATGAACACCCCCCTCCACTTAATCATCTATGTACTTATGCTGTAAGTCTTAAAATGTGGAGTTAAGAAAGTTGAATTAGGTACTTACGGTGTGACTTATTTCTGTATTTTAAGTATTTTCATAGAAATGCCCAATGCAATTAGCATTAGTAACAAATTGTGACGCATTGAACCTTTATTTATATATTGTATGAGTCAATAACAATACTTTTAAGTTTTACTAAATGTTTCGATTTTCGACCCTTCTTACTGGTCGATGCGGATTAAACGTTCGTATAAATACAGATTCAGACGACTCGTTATTTCACATTCAATTTCAAGCTCTTTAAGTGTTCGGTGTTCGCATCAATCTCCCAACTTTGAATTCTTCAGATTGTTGATTGTGAAATTTTGAAAATTTTTATTTGTTTTTTGTTCTACAGTTTTCAGTGATTTTCGATCAAAAGCTCTCAGCTTCGACTCCTTTTGTGTTTATTGAATATTTTTTAGTCAACTTTAACTTTATAGTTCATTATTTTTCAACATGCCTAATAATTACGTTGATAGCGACGGAGCCGTAAGTTACATTTTTAGTTCTCATCACTGTATTTAAAGTATTTGTTAAATTAATATAGCGATGCTGATTAATTTGATCATATTAATTTTATTTCCAAAATTTGACTAATGTCAATACTATAATTGTGTGCTGTTGATTGTGATTCCGCTTACTGCTGGTCGCCGGTCGGTGCTGATATCAGTTACCACAAACTATATTAACTTGTTGAGGATTTTGTAATTTGGCAAATATTGCACTCATTAATGTTGTCGGGGTTTTTTTCTTGTAATTCGCAGACCAACGAGGCAATAGTACTGACAGTACTTCCAGCTATTGTAACTCTTGTTATGAAAATAGCTGACGATATCAAGTCTTTCGATGGCCCTTATTTGAATTCTATCCTCATCATGATTTGTCTCAACTATGCTGCACATTTCTTTAACCAAAATGCGAGCTGGAGCAATAATGCGATGCTGGTGTGTACTTCTTAATTACCTCAAAATTACTTATCAAATTGGTATTAAAAATATAATTAAAGCTCAAGGATATGCTAGCAGACTGGCAGAAAAAGCAATATTACAAAGATTAGGTCGATGTTTCATGTTTCAGTTAATTTTGATTTCAGTTTTATAAGTTAATACTAGGGTTGGCCCATTCAAAATTCCCTGGGAATTTGGGAACTTTGGGAGGGAGGGAACTATGGGAATTTTGGGAATTTTGAAAAGAGGGAATTTTGGCAAAATTCCCTGTGTATGAAGTACTGGGAATTTTGAATATTCCGGGAATTTTCATACAGGGAATTTTAGGAACTTTGGGAATTTTCAATGTTCCGGGAATTTTCAAACAGGGAATTTTGGGAATTTTCATTATTTTGGGAATTTTCAGACAGAAAATTTTGGGAACTTTGGGAATTTTCAATGTTCCACCAATTTTCTAACAGGGAATGTTTGAATTATTAAATGAAAATTTCCATAATTTCCAAAATTCCCAAAATTCCCTAGGGAATTTTGGGAATTTAAGGGAATTTTGAGAACTGGGAATTTAACTGGGAATTTCGCCAAAATTCCCTTCCCTTGGGAACTTTGGATCGGGAGGGAATGAAACGCAGGGAATTTTGAATTAGCCATCCCTAGTTAATACCAAACCGTAAAATGTATTGTTGACACGAGTAGTTAATAACACACTGTCTGTAGTTGAGGTTGCTAGTTTAAGACCTTAATTTATTTAAATATTTGTCTTTTTTGATGTTCAGACTCGACTTGGAATTGATGTATGTGCCGCTTTGGGAGCCATCATGATCGGAGATCTCAACTTCCCGTTGAATGGACCACCAGAGCCCAAAAGCTACAATGATTGTGTCTTTACCTTTGTTGGAGTTGTGAGCATCGTGGCCACAGTGAGAGGATGTATCTGGATCTTGGCTGTTGGTCTAAATGTCTTCAATAATCAGTAAATATAATAATTGATTTGCAACTGATACATTATTTATTCTACTTCTATTATACCTCTACAACATGAAGTTCATATTTTATCTATGTTTTTTTATTTCTTTTTTTTTACTTTATTACAGTATTTCATTCAGGACGGGACAAGATTTTCCAGAATCGGATTCCGGACCCGACAGAGCTCATTCGGGAAGGGGCAAAGTTCATTTGAGTCGGGACGAAAATCATTCTGTCGAACCTTCGATCCTCCAATTTCGGACCCAATCAAAAATAAATCATCCATTGAAATGAGCTTTAATGACACTTTCCCCAATCAAATGATGGTTCTCGTACATTTTAATAATTATTTTGTTAATAAAACATTTACAATTTCCTAATCAAAACACCTTTCCTTATAAAGTTTAAGATTGCAATTTAAAGTAATTTTAAGAATTTGAATTTTTTTGTGAATTTCTTTTTAATGTAATTCTACTTAAGTTAGTGGAATAAAACGTGGTTATATAAAGCAAGGGGCTACCTATAATTGTTACCATATCCATATCAACGGTCCGAACCCAAACTCACCAAAAGCCATTGCAATGCATAGCTACTTTTTACTATACTGCTTTAAGGGCCTTGCAACTATTACGTCATAGAGTTTGGGGGAAATTGGGTCTGGAAAAAATGACGCCCCAACCCTTATAATAATCATGTACATAGATCATCATGTAGAGGGGGGTGGGGTAAAATTTAAGAAATTTGAGAATTATCGTATGACGTAATAGTTGCAATCTCTCTATACGTAACTATAGGTACATACATTGCTGATCCTTCTAGTATAATTATCCCTTCTTGATTTTAGCTAAAAACGTACCTAGGTACCTACCTACTTTCCTATTGTCAACAAATGCTACAACTCTAGACGCATGCCGGGAGCCCGTCTCAGTAGGCTGCGTACAATTTACAGACTTTAACACTACACAAAATGATTTTACCAATTTGCAAGGGCGGATCCAAGGGGGGGGGGGGCTATGGTGCTTTAGCCCCCCCTAGAAGCGAATTTTTTAACATTGCGAACATAGGAGCGGCGAGCGGCCATTTTTCAAGATGGCTGCTCCTATCTTCTTAGCATTGTAAGCCCCCTCCAGAAGGCGATTAGCCTCCTCCGTATACAATTCCTGGATCCGCCCCTGCCAATTTGAGAATGTACAAATTATATACTTACAAGAAAAGGTCGCGATCATGGGCGGCGATTTTCAACTTAAGATCATATGCGTTAGATAGACTTATGGCAGTAAGCAATCGAACCACTAATCATTTTTGTCGCAGGTCAACTGTATCGAGGTCACAGGTCATTTGCCGAAAAATTGTGTTTATTTTTATTTTGCATGTTAAATCCCATAAGAAAATTTCATTTTTTTTATTTCGCGAAGAAATTCAAAAATAGCCATTAACGCTATAAAGAAGGAGAAATCTACTGTGTAGGGACTTCTGCCATTAAAATTGTTTCGGGTCGTCCATAAATGACGTCATCAAAATAATATTATTTTTGGACCTTGTAACGCCCATTTCATTGTTTAAATGACTATATTTAACATGGGTAGACAGCAATACCTAAGTTGACTCATTGGCCCTACTAACGTCATTTATGGACGATCCCATTACCATTATCACTTTTACTTGTTTTTGCCAAATAGTGTGCACTTGACACTTAAAAATATACAATATATATTCCTCTAAAAGGCTTATTTCTGACCCGAGTGACATCGTTGTATTTCTACCAAGCGATGCAACTATCAAAGTGAAACCGTCATGCGAGAGGAATTTTCAAAAGATTACAGATATTGCTGCACTAGCTCCACTTGATGTTTTTTTGCATTCTTTTGGTATTTTCTAAAAACTGGCTTTTGTGTTTTCTAAAAATTCAAACCTTTACATTTTTTTAAAGTCCAACAATAAATTTAGTTTCCGTTTTTCTTCGAATAATGTCGGGGTCGTTTTGTAAGCTTCAGCAGTGCTTAAATATGCGGCGAGTCTAAAACAAAGGCCGTGTTATACATAATCTCTGAGCATTTTAGAAACAATATGCAGTGTACTAAAAATAGCGGAATTTTAAGTTCACATGTTGGTTAAAAGCCGTCTCTAGTACATGCTGTCTTATCACAGTCATCAATAAACGCCAACACAAAAGCTCTTGTTTTAGGGATAATGTTGTATGATTTAGTTTCATTTTGTTAACTTAAACTTTAAAAACATTAATAAGCGCCGGTGCTGGGCCTTAAATAAGCGTCTTTCAGCAACTCAAAAATAAAAAATGAGCGCCAGGCCCCTATTTTAGTATTTACGGTGTGTACATTTTAGGCACTATATTTTATACAATTTTATCATAGAAATTAAAAATTTTAAATTTTCAGGCAAATGACAAAGTTCAAATATCGCTATTTCCATGGAAAAGAAAATTTTACTCTTAATTTGTTATTAAATATCACGAAAGTAACGACCGCGTGAATGATATTTATTAATTTCAAGCACAACGTGTCGTCAGTGAAGAAACTTGTGTGCATAATTCCAGTCCACAGCAAAAATCGTTATTGGTCAAGTCCATACGTTTCTTAAAAGCATTATTGCACAAGTCCATGCAATCCTGCAAGGTCAAAAGCAGCATAATTATAATTAGTGCATCTTGGAATTGCACGGACTTGGGCAAAGTGCTTTTAAGAAGAAACGTATGGACTTGCCTAATAATAATGTTTTGGACTGGACTTAGCCAAACGTGCTTCTTCAGTAACCATATACTAGCCAGATGAAGCTGTACAACGCATATAAATTATTAAATTATTTCAAATTACGTTGCCAAGATACTACATATCACGCACCATAGCTGGGTATGTGCCGCGCACTCGCTCTCCATTCTCATGAGTGCAACCAAAAAGGTTTGCACTCGAACTCTACTCAAGCTAAAAACTCATGAGTGCAATATTGTCTTCACTCCACTCTGTGGCTGCCACTCTTTTGCAACATTCACATACAAAAAGATATCCTTGGTGTGGCACGAAGATTAAAAATCGTTGCACTGTGAGCGCAGTCAAGGTGCACTTCGCTCTGCTCTCTTGAGTGCAATCCAAATTCCTTGCACTCGTGTTCCACTCACAGAGTGAAGCGAAGCGGAGCGAAGCGGAGCGAAGTGCAGTTTTAGAGCAGAGTGCTGCACTCCACTCATAAACTGCGCCAAGCTATGTCACGCGCAGTTCAAAATTTCAATTTCCCACTCTTTACTACGACCCATAGCTGGGAGCACTCAAAACGAGGAGTGCAGTACACCGCTCTTATACTGAATTCCGCTCCGTTTCACTCTCACTGAGTAGAGTGCGAGTGCCAGACATTTAGATTGCACTCAAGGCTGCGGAGCCGAGCGCAATTTCACTGAACTCAGAGCGCAACGATTTTGATACTTCACGCCACACCAAGGATGGGTAACTAATTTTTGTTTAGAATTTCAAAAAATTGCAAAAACTGATTTTATTATGGAAAGCAACAAATAACACTGCAATTGTCCTGCAGGGCTTATTAAAGAACTCTAAAGTAATCACATTACAAGGCAAAAATGGTAGTTCCTTAATTAAAAAAATATATTGAATTTAAGTAATGGGCCTACCTTACACATTTTTATAGTACGAGGGTCACAATCCTGGCATAATAAATTAGAAATTACTTTCAAAATTCTACTACCATTCATATATTTTCAACAAGTACCTACCGACTTCAAATATGATTAGGAAATTATAACCCGTAGGTAATTTAAGATCTCGGCAATTAAAAAATTATTTAAAGTGAAATCCGGCCGAATATTTGGGACCCAAACTAGTATTGACGTATTACGGTAATTGGTTGTGGAAATGTATAAACAATGAAAATGAAATCCTTCGGTGTCAGTATATAGGCCACGTTTCCAAGTCTTGCAATAGTCACTAAGTTTTTGTTAAACTCTCTAATAAATAACAACATGCTTCTATTAATTACATTGGAATTAACTTCACTTGGATAATCCAGCCTCAGTGCATGCACATTACTGGCTGTAATAGGTTAGCTGCCAGGAACACTAAACGTGAGGTTTTTAGCTAATATGAGCAGGCTGAGAGTTTTTTGGTAACAAATGCAATACTGATTCTCTTGTTTTGTACGTACACGCAACAGATAATTTAAACGCTGCAGCAACACTTCCTGCGTCATCGGCGTTGTGCAACATTCGTTAATTAAAGAGAAGTATGTCTTTTATCTAATTAATCACTCAGTATTACCCACTGTAGTGCTGCTGTGTTGCGTTTTTCTCAGTTAACATAACGTACTTTCCGCTATTGCAAGTCAAGTATCCCTATTTGCAGGAGTGCGACAGCTTACTTCAATGTTTTTCACTTGCTCGATGAGAAGAACTGTTGTCGTAGGTAGGAATTATCTGGTACACAGCCCGACTGGACCGTATAGGAGGTCTTTAGCAATTGTCTGTTACGTTCTATGGTATAGTCTGCTACAGTCTGTAATGCCGCAATTATGCACCTAACAATTCCGAAACTACAACTTAACGTACTTTACCGCTGCCGCTATGGCCAAGTGCATGCAATGAAACATTTATGCACCTTTACTCACTGGTATAGGGGAATTAATTTATTTGTGGGGGATCATTAATCATAAAGTTAATTAAACTTCCAATAAATCACTGATCCCAAATTATATGTCTCCCTCAGGGAAATTAGATTATATAAATTAATTACAAACAAATTCAATTAGGATGTTGAATAAAGGAGCCGTAGCCCACTTGTATATATTAGGCGTATTACACAGTTATACGAAACACAAATGGCTGACGCTGCTAGCTTTCTAAAAAATTAAGCTCAATACTACTTCGTTTGCGTAGTCTAAAGAGGGTAAGATTCTCTCGGTTGTGCTTAAAATTCCACGCATCAAATCCTTATCAACTCTTTATCAACCCCTACTTTCGGCGTACGTTCAGACGCCCTCATTGGTTATCTAACTAAGTCGCTGTCTGCCTGTCTGTCCCTTCTTCTCCAATCTTCATCACTCCGTCAGCACCACCGACTACTGCCCTGCCCTGCCGTCAACCTTACTTGTTCGCCTTGCTTCGTCAGCTTCTTTGTCCTACTACTGACCTACTGACCTGGTTTCTGCCTGCTTTCTATATTCCGTCCATCCCTATACCTATTTTCTTGTATACTAGGAGATAGCCGCATGTTTTGAGTTATGTACTGCAGCCTTTAATCCATTCAAATAAACTTTATTTTTTTGAAAAATATGCAGATACAAATTAGTTTCTAGTAGGTAGTTTATTTTGCATTTTTTGGTGTCGCATGTTCTGCATAGGCATTGTTTGTATGGTATACTTGTCTATAGTAATGGGATGTTGGTTTGTATTTAGTTCTTGTTTATTTATCAATATCGTTAGCTGTTTCTTCTGTTGACTCTGGATATAAGTACTCACCTACAAAGTACACACTTCATATCCACTACTAACTAATTACTCAATGAGCTTGTCTTTTTGAACTTTTTAATGTGCTGGTCTTGTTTGTGAGGAAAAGTTTGAAAGAAGTAGATTAAAATTTTATGGAAAACCAGAAGCAGGCAATAATGATAAAATCAGAAAAACCGGAATTTGCTAACCAAATTTTTAAATTGTTAATACCATTGCATTGACATTTTTCAGCAGTCTCAGGTTCTACTGTTAAAATTAAAATTAAATTTTCTTAATTTAATTATTGTGATATTTATTTCTATAAAATTCCTAATACTAATTATTGAAATAAATGAGAGATTCATAGTTTTGAACATCACTGTATTATACATAAATAATGTTAAATAATTTCTAATGCTTTTACTATTACAAACAATTGAAACAATTACATGAAATATTTGGATAGAGTATAGAGAAAGAATGTCCAACTATGTGATTTGCAATATAAGATTGATCTAATATCGCTGTAGCATCACTTTTTCGGACCTTAACAATCGATTATGTCCTCTAAATTGTAATCGTCATCGCCATAATATCGACATTGTCATCGCCATTGCCAGTATTGCCACCAGATGAAATCACCAAGCAGACAAAAACAAACTAATAGTGTGTCCCGATAGAATAAGGACACAGCGTTTTTCGTGGTTTACTCCCCCCCCCCCCCACACGGGGCTACTGGGGCGAGATAATTATTTTTAAATGTAAACTAGTTGGTATGTATATGTTACCTTTAGTTGACCTCCAGGGGTCACGTAGTTCTCATGAAATTAACTAAAAGCTGAAAATGGCTGTCCCGATAGAATAAGGACACTTACAGTTTCCCACATTTACATCACCATAACTTCTGACTTAGTTAGCGAAAAAATGTCAAATTTAGTCTGGTCACTCATAGATACATTACGTATGACTAGAAACATTCATTTTCATCACAGGATTCGGGTGGCTCCAGTGGCACTGGAGAAAGCGAGCCCCCACCGTTCAAATATTTTACCATAGGAATCATATGGGAAAACGTGACTTGCTGCACTAAAACATCCATTATATGCGTAACTCTCAGCATATCTCAATAAACAAACGCGGGACACAAACCTCATAAAATTGCCCCCAAAACCACATATCACTTGTGTATGGGGTCAACTGGGATCACGCGGCGCACTTCCATGAACACGGTTTCGCATTTCATGAATTGGATGTACTTACACTGCTAGCAACGTCGGGGCAACTCGAGCGTTCATGGAAGTGCGCCCAAGGTTTGAAGCGAGTCCAATTTTAGCATAATTCAAAAATGATTTCAATGGAATTTGCTATTTTATGCTAATGATATAGGAACACTGATTTATATTGTAGACCAGACTGCCCAATCATGGATCTCTCGAATCTTACTAATTGTTAGATGATTATACTGATGAGTAAAAAGATATACAGATGTTTAAAAGACTACTATAATACATTTGTAGATAGTAAAGACCCAAATGGCCCACATTTTCACCTAAATGCAAATACATTCCCAACAACAAAACAAAATTATAAAGATCCTAAAAACATGTCCAAGCAATATTTTACACTTTCGAAAATTATTTTCAAAGTATATTTTCCAAGTGATGAAGAACAGTAATTGAGTAATGAGTAAAAACATGGTAATAAAACAAATTATTTACATCTTTTTATTAAAACATGTAAATAGAACATTTTGCACGTTTACACAATTATTTGGGACGGATATCATGCCCCTTTCAAAAACATCTACATGGAATAAAACATTTTGAAACTATATCAAAAACATGTAGGTGAATAAAATATTTTTGTAACTTTAAAGATGTCTGAAACGAATGGTATGCCTCTTTCAAAACATATTTAAAATGAAATATTTTTTACTATTATAAAGTATAGTAAGAAGAACATTTTTCACCTTTTAAAAACATGTATATAGAACATTGTCCACTTTTTAAAGACGGGAAAAACAAATATTTTGCAATTTTTAATAACATGTAAGTGGAATAGTGGAATATGTTTTAACGGTCAAAAACTTGTAAATAGAATATTTTAAACTTTTAAACATTAGTAATTACAGTTTTAGATAAAAATTTAGTCTCATATATAATTTATTTTTGGACATAGCTCATTTTATTTCTAGCTTTATTTGAAAACGTGTCATTTTGATTCATTACTCACGGTATATGCTTTCCACTGCTTCCTACAGTACCTGGCTATCTATTTTTTCACTAATGTTCTATTTGCAAACCCCTTAATTATATCAGTCCGTCCTTTCTAATCTACAGATAAAACTCACTCTAAGTTATCTGCACCTGAATTCCACTTGCTACACATTATTGAATGATTCTATGCATTATAAGCGTTCAGGACTTTTTATTTTTTTCAATTCTTACGATTAGAATTGCCTCATCTTGGCAGGGAATTCCACTCCAAGCTTATTTATTCGACGATCATCATTTGTGCATTATTGCACTGTTGTTTGTCTTACAAAAATGTTTGCTGTTTTATTACGGAATCCTGTGGAATGCATACTGCAATGCAAATAAGTTATATAAGTTAGCAAAAATAATCCAGTACAATGCACATGCATGTGAGCGGTAGTCATAGGGGACGTTCATCAGTGAAGTTTAGATTTAGAGAAAGGAGGGAGAAACAACTATAATGTAAGCTATGTATGACGCTAAAATTTGGAATTCATAAAGCTACAGGCAGTCAAGTCCACGACTCTACATGTAGCGTATCGTACTGCAACCTGTGATACTGCACATTTGCAGTATGTACGGAAATTGTAAAGTACATACGGCACTTTCAGCGTATATAATTATTTTTTATTATTAAATGATGTGCGCTACATATAACGTATAGCATTTGCTCGGTTACTGTAATTGTAACGTAATAGTATGTATTTACATGTAACTTGGGAATTTAATGTTTTAAATCTTTGCAAATTTTGGTCGGAGACGATATCAAGTGGTCGGGAAATGTTTTTACACCATAAAAAAGAGCATAAAAAACTCTATGTTTTCACCGTGGGGATTTAAAATTTATCGTGGGGAATTTTGTAAATTGATTTTTAAAGAATTTTCTACATTTTAATTTTCAAATTCCGGTAGGGTTAGCAGGTAATGCGTTATCCTTATGTATTATACTAAAAAATGAGCAGTTTAATAACATTTTCGTAAAGTATTATTGGAAGATACATCTCAAACACAATTCAGGCCCTGATTATATAAATTCGACAACACAAATGCACTTCCTTAAATTTCAGATGTGCATCAACGGCTTGTTGCTCCTAAAGAATATTTGTTACGAACTATAATATGCATAATTTAACTTTTGGTATACATACTTCATAGATTTCAACGAGTGATATATCATTTTGAAGTTCTTGTAAAACGAAAAATGTACAAGTAATTCCTGCAAAATCGAAACTTTAGTTTAAAATAAGACAGATATTTTAAAATTATTCAAAAAGCAGAAATACGTAGAGCTCTTCTTTCAGGTATTAGATTTTACTGTTGAAATTACCATTCTGCAATAATGTATCACTTGTTTACATTTGCGGTGTAACCTGTAGTAATTTGAACTTTTAGACTTGGCGGGAAATTCAAATTGCCTATTTTTACTGCTACTACATATTTAGATTATAGAATTCAGAATTCGTGTAGTATAATTGCGATAGATGTAGACGACGTTGTCCACCAGTTTATGGAAGTTAAAGTTGCTCAAAAGATTAGGCTTCCCTACAAGTTCAATCTCCTAAAATTAGCTCTTCGAGTTTGTTAAGATTTTGTTTTGTCCATTACTTACAGTTCAATGACGGTTGATATTGTAAAGTTTAAATAAACATTAAATTACACTGTTTTAAAAACCATCCAGTTGACAATCTTTTTATTGTTTGGCAAACCTAGTTTGTAAATTAATAGGACGTAAGTTGCAGTACCTACGTTATATGTAGCGCACAGCATTTAATAATTGTATACGCTGAAAGTGCCGTATGTACTTTACAAATACCGCACATACTGCAAATGTGCAGTATTACAGTTTGCAGTACGATACGCTACATGTACAGTCGTGG
The DNA here is from genome assembly GCA_949802685.1 of Dicyrtomina minuta. Classification (NCBI taxonomy): domain Eukaryota; kingdom Metazoa; phylum Arthropoda; class Collembola; order Symphypleona; family Dicyrtomidae; genus Dicyrtomina; species Dicyrtomina minuta. The sequence continues at coordinate 78,024,787 of OX461810.1, forward strand.
ACCTGAAGGGGAGCGTAAGCTCTAGCTCAAAAGTTTTAGATATATGTATAGCATGCGCCTTAATTGCAGTTTCAAAATTAAAAAGGTTGCTTTAATATGCATTTATATTATCGTCAGTAAAGAACCAAAATAGCCTATATCCAATTTTGGTCAGAATTAAAATTTGCTGTGCCCGAAAAACAAATTAAAAAACATGCTTAAATAATGTTAATTAGGAGTTTTCGAAAAGCGTAAAATGTTTGATTTACATTTTTCGGAAAAGTGCAATTTGTTCTATTAACATATTTTTGAAAAGTGTGGAATGTTCTATTTACATGTTTTTGAAAAGTGTGAAATGTTCTGTTTACATATTTTTGAAAAGTGTAAAATGTTAAATGTTCTACATACGTATTTTTGAAAAGTGTAATTTGTTCTATTTACATATTTATGAAAATTGTAGAATGTTCTATTTACATATTTTTTAAAAGTGTGAAATGTTCTGTTACATATTTTTGAAAAGTGTGCAATGTTCTACATACGTATTTTTGAAAAGTGTAATTTGTTCTATTTACATATTTTTTAAAAGTGTGAAATGTTCTCTTTACATAACATATTTTTAAAAAGTGTAGAATGTTCTATTTAAATGAATTTAGGACATATTTCAGTATTTTGTTTTAGATAATGGATGGTGTTTTTAGCTGAAAATGGAAATGGGACATTTTAATTATTCACAGACGATATGTAGTTATATTAACCCCGTTCAAATTACAATAAAATTGGATGACATATTGTAGTCAAAGATCATATACTAACTACTATGTAAAAATGTATTAAAAAATATTTTGGCGTTCCATATAGGTCATATATAAATTATTGTTAATCAATAATATTTTGAAAATTTTTAAATTTTTCATCCCACGATGCCACTAATAATTTGTTTAAACGTACTGCGAAATATAAATTATTAAATTATTAATACAAAAATATTGGTTATTGGAGCAGTAAAGTAAAAAATTTAGTAATAATTATGTATAAAACTTAAACATATAAAGGCATTCAAATTAGTTTAAAATTTTTAATTATCTATTTTACATACGGACTTGCCATTTAATCAATTTAGTGTTTATAGAAAAAATAAATTTACCCTTCTGGTTTAATTCCACGTCATAATATGCAAACTGAGACAAAGTTAATTCCGGCTCCGTCTCCGTCTCCAGCTTATTTCCAAATTCCCCATAATCCTGATATCTGAATCCTGTTTTAGTTCACACTCTTCAATTATAGCTGCCACGTGTTGCTTCCAGAATCAAGTGCAGGCATTTGTACACAATTAAATAGGTAGTTTTATTATCTGCCAATAACACACTTTAAGTCCAGTTGATTAACTTAAACGTGATAATGCTAACAAAGCCGCCTCAAATTTCTTATCTAATAATGTGTGTGTACATTGCTGTAAATGCCAAATACATTTAATGGTTGGGAAATGATTGATGGGTGCGGAATAATCCGCCACATTGTGTCTTTAGTAGTTGGATTTACCCCGGATGCAAAGCCCATCATGTCATATATTTACACAAATTACAATTGCACCACATGACACGGTTTTTAATCGAAATGACCAAATTGACATTATGATATGAACTTAACTTACGGCAGGTGAAATTAGAAGCTTATTTAGTAGTTTATTAGCTTAAACGATAAGCTATAGTCACGGCCAATTCACAAGTACCTACGTCAGAAGCCTTATATCTGGAGACTGGTATTACCAATTCATCAGTTCATCAGCAATAAAATTCATTTAAACCGTGCATTCCACCAAACGAAATTCAGTTTGCTTCAGGAGCTCCAAGAGTTTGGATTGAAAAATTAACTATCTGACCCAGCAACCTACAACTTACTTCAGTCGCAAAAATGGAAAATTTCATCGATGGAACGCTGTACCCTCCATATAGAATAAATGTAGATTCCCCTCAACAAAATAATTTGGCGGATTTGCTTCTCGCTAAAGCAGCGCAGCATTGTCAAAATGGTCTTGCGGAAGCCAAGTGGCTGGTAAGGATTTTATTTTTTAAGAATTATTTTTTAAATTAACTAAAATTATTGTTTTTTTAAATTTATTTAATCCGTTTGAAATTAAATTTTTATATTAATGATTTTTTAGACGGATGTTGAAAGCGGAGACTTTACAAAATTCAACCAAGTGGAGCCCCTCTCAAGAAGCGTTGCGAGTGGTCTGTTTAAACGCGGACTGCGCCGTGCAGATGTTGTAATGCACAATTCTCACCATCCCTCAAAAATGCACTTGTTCCTTATTGGAGTTTGGCGTGCAAATGGAACTGTGAGATCAATTTATGCACAGGAAACTGCAGACACAACTGCAGCCAAAACTATCGAATGCAAAGCTAGATTTTTCCTAACTGATCCGTCGTCCGTGGCGGATGTGAAGGAAGCCATGAAGAGAGTTCCATGGCCAGTTGAAATCATCGTTTTTGGAGAGGCAGAAGGCTGCACTTCTACAGATGCACTTTTTGGAGATGATGGAGCTTGTAAGTGTAATATTAGTTCTTAGTATTTAAATTAGCCCAAATTTTCCAATTTCCAATTTCTAAGCGGTATATTAAAAATGATTTATCTCAAACTAACACATAAGCATGTGAGTTATTTGCATGAAATATTTTTTACAAACTTTTGAAAACTGCAATATGTTTCATTTATTTACACACTTTTTTTGAAAATCTAAATAATTTTGTTTACTTAATTTTTGAATGTGCAAAATAATTTATTTAGATGTTTTGGAAAATTCCTAAATATTTTATAAACACGCTTTTAAAAATTGCAAAAAATTTCAGTTAGATATTTGTTGATGTTGAAATGTGCAAATTGTTCTATTTGCATGTTTTTAAAAAAAGTCTAATATTTCATTAACACACTCTTAAGAAGTCCAACAGTTTTTATTTCTCTTTTTTTGAAAACTTTTAAATATTTTATTAACACGGTTTTAAAAAGTGCATTATATGAACACTTGATTAAATTAACGCGTTTTCTGTATTATTCCACCCGCAAAATATTAGAGACCCGCTTACAGTAGTGAGTTGCCCGGTTACTACTATAGACCCAGATACCCTAACACAGACCCTCCCAATAATACAAACCAAATAATTCCGCCAAATAAAATAATAAGGTAGTTCCTCATGCGCGGATCTATGAGGTGGGCAACTGGGCAGCTTAAAGTGCCAAACCTTAAGTGAATTATTCACCATATGTAAAAAATAAACGTACATTTAAACGTCAAGACAGCTGATATTTATCCGTTTTGACCAGGCCAGAAATTGTGCCTAGATCCGCAAATGGAATTCTCAGAAAATGTAACTAATAACTAACTTACATTTTTGTTATGTAGCGTGCCCCACTACCGAAGTAGTATCAACTGATATTGCTCTCATATTGCCAACAAGTGGAACGACCGGGGCGAGCAAAGGGGCTCTCCACACACACGCTGGATTCGGGAAAACGATCCTCTCCTATGAGAGACACGCTCAAGTTGACGACCCGAATCATCCATTTTTGACCCTCGCAAGACAAACGCATTTGAACGGCTGCCTCATGCCATACCTCACTTTGTGCAACGGTCGAGAGACGATCGCCATGCGAAATGTGACTGCTGAGAATATTCTGAATGCTGTTCATACTTATAAGGTACTAGCAGGGGCATAATTTCCTTACTTTCTTAACTGGATCATTTTTAATACTTGAATTTTTTTTAGAATACAAAAATTAAATTGTGTAAAATTTTGTATTTAAAAATCAACAGCCTTCCCAAGTATTTGGCTTCCCCTTATTTTTACTCTGCCTGGCAAATCCAGAAGCGGCCAAACGCTATGACCTGAGCTCACTCAAGTACATTGTATGTGGCGGTATTGTGATCTCACCCACGTACATCAAAGCCATGGAGTCTATTCCCGGCGTGAAAGCTCGTGTTTTGACTGTAAGTGCTAATACTAACTAAATCAACGCCGCTTTAAATTGGGATTAAAGGAAATAGTTTAATTAATGAAGTTTTTAAATTCAATACCTTTTATCTACATACAGGGCTACGGCATGACGGAAAATGGTGGTTTTGTGACCTCTAAAAACTGTGACCCAGCTCAAGTCCGTGCTTCAAACGACTTCATTCTTCCAAGTATAATTTTAATTCCATAACAATATAAGGCTTTCATAAAGTTTAAATACTTTTGTTTTAAAAAAACTAAAAAAAAACTAATTATTTTCTCGTATTGTTTTGCAGATGTGCCGGCCTTTAGCATAGGAAAATTAGTTCCCGGAACAACCCTCCAAGTCCGCGATTTAGGGACGAATGAGTGCCTTGGTCCTAATGAGAGGGGCGAACTTTACTTTAAGAGTGATCTAACTTGTGCTGGCTATATCAATAATCCTGAGGTAATTAATTTAAGCCTTATGTATATCCTTACCATTGAATGCAAATGTGTGACTATGAATTCACGGTATGCAGTCAATGAAGTAGCAAAACAGCTGATCTTTAATATTTTGAGCCAGAATTAAAATAATTTCTACGTTAAAACAACACGTATTGAACGTAGTATTTGAGAGTTTTTGATTTTAGAAAGTACAAAATTTTGTATTTACATATTTTAAATGTATAATGTTCTATTTAGATGTTTTTTTTTAAATTGTAAATGTTCTTTTTGAATTTTTTTGAAAATAGCAACATTTTCTTTTAGTATGTTTTTGAAAAGTGCAAATTCTTCTAATTGCAAGTATTTTAAAAGTTGAATTTACATGTTATTAAAATTAACAAAATGCTTAATTTTTGCATGTTGTTGAAAAGTGGGATATATTTAATTTAAATCCTTTTTAGAAGTGTAAAATACTTTATTTACATGTTTTTGAAAGCCTAAAATGCTCTATTTGCATGTTTTACAGATCATGGTATTTTTTAAAAAATAGTAGATACTTCATTTTATTTTTGGCTAAACTTGGAGCTGGGTGGTTTTGATTCTTTACTAAAGACAGTCAACAGTGAGATATAATTGGATTAATTGTGCGTAAATTTATAGGAATCTGAAGCTGCTTTCCCTGGTGGCTGGATCAAAACAGGGGACGTGGGTTACTTTGATGAAAATGGTTTCGTTTTTGTTGCAGATCGTTGCAAAGAAGTCTTTAAATATTTCAATAATCACGTAAGTAATACGACTACATGTAAACATAGGTACTTTTTTTTTGTTTTTACGTTTATTAATTCCACCATCCAAGTTGTCTCACATTAAAACTCGTATTAATTAATTGTAGATCTCACCCAGTGAAATTGAAGACGTCATAAGTCGTCACCCAGCTGTAGGTAATGTGAGTGTTGTGGGAGTTGTGGATCCTCAAGGTGGAGATCGTATTCCTCGGGCATTTGTTACTTTAAAAAATCCTGAAGCTACCGCTGACGAAATTCGCAAGTTTGCAAATGGTATGTTATTAAATATATTAGTTTGTTGTGTATATTGATTTTTCTATTTATGAAGTGTGTGGTTGTAAGTGTGTTTCTTTATGGTAGAAAAACTAAATAAATACATTTTGTATTTAGATAACCTGCCATCGTACAAGGAACTGCGTGGGGGTCTCTTTGTACTCCCCGAACTCCCAATTGGAAAAACTGGAAAAGTAAGCCGAGAAATTCTGGGCAAGGTTCAAGTTTCCATCCCAAAAGAATTGTCAACATAAAATCAATATTACAAACAACCTTAAATTAATTTAGAATTGTATTACAAATGATTTCTCAAATATGTATATTTTTTATTGAATAAATAACAATTAAGAATTATATGCGACGTTTTTTGAGTTCGATAATATATTAGTCAAGGGGTCCTTACCGATCTCGACTGACGCAGTGCTTATGAATGAGCTGAATTAACATATCTGAATCATGGTTTTTGAAAGTGCGAATCTAAAATTAGGAATACGAACACGTCATACTTTCACACTAGTGATTTTAAATTCTTGTTAGATAAATACTAGTGGACAAAGTCAAAGGCAACCGTGCCGGGGATTAGGATTACTTAGGATTAAGATAAATATGAGTTTAATGACGTCATAATGAGGTGATCGTAAAATGCGTAGCCACACCAATCATCAAGGCATCTAATTAATACTGTATATGATAAGCTTACATGCAATCTCTCAAAAATGCTCTGACAGCAAAATAAGCTTTATACTACTTATATGTGTTGAAACTTAACATTCTATAATTTTGTTAGATTATTTTTAATCCAGTCTGTCGATCACGCACTTGCCGCGACAGTGTAAATAGTAACACCAGACGGAGCGGCATCAAAAACCAAACGCGAGAAGAGACACATGATGATAGCGATAGCGATAACGATAATGATATGACGTTCTTGTCAATACACGATATATTCCAATTTGCAACTTGCCTCATTTATTTAATGCACAAAAATTACGTCACCTAAAATCTAAATATTCTATCTACAAAAACAATCCTAAAATCAAAAGATACCCTATCACAAAACTGAAAATCAATTCAAGTTGTAATAATTCTACGATTTTCAAAAGTATAAAATTAAAACACATTGCAAATTTTCAAAAAACATAAAATTTAAATATTTTCCACCTTTTTTTGGCAGTACATTCCATCTTAACACTTTTGCTACGTTCTTTTGAGTAGAAATGTAGACATTTAGAATCAGAAAATAATGAGTATTGGTTTGCACTAGTACGTAAGTAAAAACTGGTTACCGTATTTCATGTAAAAGTACATCCCGTGCACTATTCAAATTCAAACCTCCCAGACCCGTGTACTAATACAGGCCCGTGTATTAATACAGACCCTTGTACTGCCAAAAAATATTGTTTCAAAAGAAAGAAAGTTCTTAGAGGGTGGGAAAAACTCAAACTCCACTCAAGCTAAAGAGTTGTTATGAGTGCTATACAGCTGTCTGCACTACACTCTGTGAGTGGAGTGCCACTCTATTCCGACATTCACATACACAAATGCATCTTTGCATCTGTAGTAACCAAGTTCGGTCAAATTTAATACGGATATTGTTTTTAAAATCGAGAGAGTGCATGCCGCGGAATTCCCTTATAAGTTATCTAATAACGTGTGATAAATGCCACACACTTATACACTGATTGACGAATTTGATTGATGGATCAGCTGTATTGTCCCTTTGGTTGGTTTTACCCCAGATGTAAAACGCATGTGATATATTTAGACCATTTTTTACACAATTTGCAATTACACCACATGACGACGGTATTTATTCTGATTGACATCTGACATTATAGGATATGCACTTAACTTACGACACGTGGAAAGATAAGCTTATTTAGTGGTTTATTATCTTAAACGATAAGTGGTAAAATAGTCCATAGTCACGGCCAATCTACAAGTACCTACGTCAAAAGCCTTATAACTGGAGACTGGTATTACCAATTCATCAATTCATCAGCAATAATTATAATCCATTTAAACCGTGAATTCCACCAAACAAAATTCAGTTTGCTTCAGGAGCTCCAAGAGTTTGGATTGAAAAATTAACTATCTGACCCAGCAACCTACAACTTACTTCAGTCGCAAAAATGGAAAATTTCATCGATGGAACGCTGTACCCTCCATATAAAATAAATGTAGATTCCCCTCAACAAAATAATTTGGCGGATTTGCTTCTCGCTAAAGCAGCTCAGCATTGTCAAAATGGTCTGGCGGAAGCCAAGTGGCTGGTAAGGATTTTATTTTTTAAGAATTATTTTTTAAATTTTAACTAAAATTATTGTTTTTTAAAATTTATTTAATCCGTTTGAAATTAAATTTTCATATTGATGTTATTTTATAGACGGATGTTGAGAGCGGAGACTTTACAAAATTCAACCAAGTGGAGCCCCTCTCAAGAAGCGTGGCGAGTGGTCTGTTCAAACGCGGACTGCGCCGTGCAGATGTTGTAATGCACAATTCTCACCATCCCTCAAAAATGCACTTGTTCCTTATTGGGGTTTGGCGTGCAAATGGGACTGTGAGATCAATTTATGCACAGGAAATCGCAGACACAACTGCAGCCAAGACTATCGAAAGCAAAGCTAGGTTTTTTCTAACTGATCCAGCATCTGTGGGGGATGTGAAAGAAGCTATGAAGAGAGTTCCATGGCCAGTTGAAATCATTGTTTTTGGAGAGGCAGAAGGCTGCACTTCTACAGATGCACTATTTGGGGATGATGGAGATTGTAAGTGTATTATTGTAAATACTAAGAAAAAGGATTAAAATAAATTTTCTCTTACTAACACATACGCATGAGAAAGATGCATTAAATATTAGTTACAAGCTTTTGAAAAGTGCAAAATTTTCCAATTACGCATTTTTAAAAGTTTAAAATGGTCTATTTATACTATTTTAGAATGTGCATAATGTTTCATATAAGTATTTTTAAAATTTTCAAATTTTTCCATATCACGGGGTTTTATTAATTTCAACAATTTCATTTAATATGAAACCTTATTACATTATATGTCCCATCTTCTGTAAAATACTTCACCAGCAAACTATATGTATAAAGACCCACACACAGTTAAAACCCGATTGCTATAGTTTTTTAACATACGCAAAACTTTACACATTTAAAATTCAAGATGGGATTTTTATGTGTGTGCCTAGGCCAAAAATCGTCCTCAGATCCGCCCCTGCACTTCTCAGAAAATGTTTTAATAAATAATAACTTTTTATTATGTAGCCTGTCCTACTACAGAAGTGGTATCAACTGATATTGCACTAATATTGCCCACAAGTGGAACGACCGGGGCGAGCAAAGGGGCTCTCCACACACACGCTGGATTCGGGAGGACGATCCTCTCCTATGAAAGACACGCTCAAGTTGACGACCCAAATCATCCATTTTTGACCCTCGCAAGACAAACACATTTGAACGGCTGCCTCATGCCATACCTCACTTTGTGCAACGGTCGAGAGACGATCGCAATGCGAAATGTGACGGCTGAGAATATTCTCAACGCTGTGCATACTTATAAGGTACGTGGGGTTTAATGTCCTTACACTTTCTTGAACTACGTGACATTTTTAGAGTACAAAGTTAAATTGTGTAAAATTTTGTATTTAAAAATCAACAGCCTTCCCAAGTATTTGGATTTCCATTATTTTTACTCTGCCTGGCAAATCCTGAAGCGGCCAAATGCTATGACCTGAGCTCACTCAAGTACATTGTCTGTGGCGGTGTTGTTATCTCACCCACGTACATCAAAGCCATGGAGTCTATTCCCGGCGTGAAAGCTCGTGTGTTAACAGTGAGTGCGAATACTAACTAAATAAACTCCATTTAAAATTGGGAATAAAAGAGATACATTTTTAATAGTAACAATTTTAAATGCAATATCTTCTATCTTCTTACAGGGATACGGCATGACGGAAAGTGCTGGTTTTGTGTCCTCCAAAAACTGTGACCCAGCTGAAGTCCGCGCTTCAAATGACTTCATTCTTCCAAGTATGATTCTTATTTTATTTCCATGACAAAATATAATACTGTTACAAAGTTTGAAAACTTTTATGCTTCAAAATGTTTTTAAATAATTATATAATTAGTTAAATTGTTTCTACAGATGTGCCAGCCTTTAGCATAGGAAAGTTAGTTCCCGGGACGACACTTCAAGTCCGCGATTTAGGGACAAATGAGTGCCTTGGTCCTAATGAGAGGGGCGAACTTTACTTTAAGAGTGATCTAACTTGTGCTGGCTACATCAATAGTCCTGAGGTAATAAATTTAGGCATTACATATGTATACTCTTAACGTAGAATGCACATGCATGACTATAGGCGAACAGTATATCGTCAGCGAAGAGGCAAATCTGACTATCTCCTTTTGGTGCTAAAAGCGAAACTGACTATTACCATTTTTTGCTAAAAGCGAAAATGACTATCTCCATTTTTCTCAAAATACTATAAAAAGGAGGCAAAAAAACTATATGTGCCAATGCTGCATGTTATAAAGCATACGTTTTTGTTAAGGGGTCGTCCATAAATGACGTCACAAAAATTATTGCTTTCTCAGAAAACACCTACTCCATTTATAAAAGCTTAGCTATCGCAATGTTGTGAAACTTAATTATCATACCGCATCACATAACAACGAACAATAACTGAAATTAAGACTTTAAAGTCTTGCTTGTGCTTTGCAAAGAAAGAATCGGTAGAATTTTGAATCCTAGATCCAGCAGCGTAGTAATTTAGTTGTTGGATTGGTCACATTGTTATTGACAGGTACAATGAATAAAGAAATAAATATTCCGCGTGACAGTTCAACTACATACTAAATGTTAAAATTCTATCACATTTGTTTTCCTATTAAAATTCTATCACTACAATATTTAACTAAACGTAAAATTCCATTATTACAATTCTACTGAAAACTAAACAGAAATTATGAATACAGAAAGCAGTAGTCACTAGAAAAGCGCCAGCAGGAACATTAAACACTTGTTAAAGTGGAAAACGAAAATCTGAAAATTTGAACGTTAACGCTGAGTTCAGTCAGTAAAAGGTTGACACATTGATTTAGATTACCAATAGCTAATGATAAAATCAATGGCTAAAAATTTTAAGATTGTAATATTTATAATGGGTTGTCTATAAGTGATATCACACTTCGCATGTGTGGGTCTTGTCTGGTATTAAAGACACGCGTTGTTACAGTTGAGCCGTTATAATGAGAGTAGGTGGGTTCTTAAAGAGCAATAATTTTTGTGACGTCATTTATGGACGACCCCTTAACAAAAACGTATGCTTTATAACATGCAGCATTGGCACATATAGTTTTTTTGCCTCCTTTTTATAGTATTTTGAGAAAAATGGAGATAGTCATTTTCGCTTTTAGCAAAAAATAGTAATAGTCAGTTTCGCTTTTAGCACCAAAAGGAGATAGTCAGATTTGCCTCTTCGCTGACGATATACAGCTTGTAAAGACTCAAGCCAGCTGATTCCTAATTTGAGCTAAAATTAGTATAATCTGTATGTCAAAATAGTGCTAAATGAGATACACGCATTTAACGTGCTGCTTGAAAAATTTGGTGTTTAGAATGTACAAAAGTTTCTATTAATAGTTTTTTTTAAAAGTGTCAAATTTTTTATTTGCATGTTTTTAAAAAGTGCAAATTCTTCTATTTTCATGCTTCTGAAAAGTGCAAAAAGTTGTACTTACATATTATTAGTATTTACAAAATGTTCTACTTTTGCTTTTTTTTTAAGCGCAAAACACTCCATTTACCTGTTTTGAAGGCCTGCAAAATGTTCTATTTACATGATTTTGAAAAACGCGAAATGCTCTATTTGCATGCTTTTAATATCGTGTATATCAAAAAATGTGTAGATACATTATTTCTTATTTTGTGGCTAAAATTGAAATTGGCTGATTTTGATTTTCTACTAAAGACAGTGAGATTTTAATCGGTTTTGTTTGCTTCAATTTATAGGAATCTGAAGCTGCTTTTCCTGGTGGCTGGATCAAAACAGGGGATGTGGGATACTTCGATGAGAATGGCTTTGTTTTTGTTGCAGATCGTTGCAAAGAAGTCTTTAAATATTGTAATAATCACTTAAGTAATATAATTAAGTATATATATACAAACTTGTTTTGTTTATCTATTTATTACTGCAGTAACAGAAATTATCAAACATCAAACATCTTATTTATTATTTAAGATCTCACCCAGTGAAATTGAAGACGTCATAAGTCGTCACCCGGCTGTGAGCAATGTGAGTGTTGTAGGAGTTGTGGATCCTCAAGGTGGAGATCGTATTCCACGGGCTTTTGTCACTTTAAAAAATCCTGAAGCTACCGCTGACGAAATTCGCAAGTTTGCAAATGGTATGTTATTACCTATATTGATTTGTTTTTTATGTAGATTGTAGTATTCCTGAACTGTGTGGTAGTGAGTGTGTTTCTTTATGGTAGAAAAACTAAATAAAAATAAATACATTTTTTATCTAGATAACCTGCCTTCGTACAAGCAACTGCGTGGAGGCCTCTTTGTACTCCCCGAACTTCCAATTGGAAAAACTGGAAAAGTTAGCCGAGAAATTTTGGGCAAGGTTCAAGTTTCTATCCCAAAAGAATTGTCAACATAAAAAAATCAATATAACGAACTCTATACTTAATTTTCAATTGTATTACAAATGATTAAACTCCAATTTATTTTTTATATTTAATAAATTACAAATAAAATAACGTGAACACAATACGTGAGGTTTTTATATTTTTTTAAGGAGACACGATTTAAATACATACAGTAAATTGAGACCCATACATTGCTTTATAGTTTTATACGCATTACGAATTAAGAAAACTGAGTTGTTGTCTATAATGCATACCGTAAAAGTTTGAATAGTAGACCCGCCCGGCTTTGGTCTAAAACGAGGCCCCTAGCTTCTTATGTATACCCGGTAATAATGGAGACGTATATGGCATATGAATAGACATATGATTAGGATAAGGATTATTGTAATGCATATAACACGATGATCACGATAGTGATATGAGGAGGTCCTTGTCAATCCAGATAATTACTGCAATTCACTGCAGAGGTTATGCACTATATTTATCATATATTTTTGTCATGTCGTCATTACGAGATTATCGAATAATCCATTCTAATTAATTATATAATGAGCTTACAAGTGTGCTCTGACAGCCAAGTGAGCCGTGTAACACTCATAAATGTCGCATTAATATTCATTAATTTTGATAGATTATTTTAAATTCACCCTGCCAATTACGCACTTCATTTCAGACCAAGTTGACATCCAGTATTCCAAGTGTTTAAGCTATGTGCTTAGAGAAATATATCGTCAGTGAAGAACCAAAATGAGCCATATCCATTTTTAGCTAAACACAATATACAGTATCCACAAAAAATATTAAAACATGTCTTGAAAAAATTTAAATAGAAACTTTTGCACTTTTCAAAATTTTTTAAATACAACATTTTACGCTTTTCAAACTTATGAAATTAAAACATTTTGCACCTTGTCAAAAACATGTAAATATGACATTTAACTTAATTGAAAAACATGAAAATAGAGCATTTTACGTTTTTCAAAAAAATGTAAACAGACCATTTTACAACTCTTCAAAATCTTGCAATTATAAATTTTTGCACCTTTTCAAAAAAATAAAAATAGAACATTTTAAACTTGTGAAAAAGTCCTAATTAACATTTTACGCATGTTTTTCATTTTGTTTTAATGACATAGCTCATTTTGATTCCAGCTTAAATTGAATATGGGCCAATTTGGTTATTCACAGACGATATATGAGCGAAGCAAATAGATCTAGACAGTAGGGATCTGAAGAGGGAATCGGGAAATTGGCAGTTTGCATTGAAGAATCACGACTCATTGTCAATGTCAACTAATAGCAAAGTAATTGGGACTCGATCCTTTCCAGCTGCCACTCACGCCTACACCTGCAGTAGATACTTAGTTCTAGGCGAAGCGGCATCAAAAATCAAAGGCAAGACGAGACAGCTGATGATAGAGATGATATAGCGATAACGGTATGAGGTAATATTGCCAATACACGATATACATTATATACAAAGTGAGTAATTGCTTTATTCTCATAATCACACAGCGAAATTACACTGATTTTCGTAAAAATACATTGCTACACACATATCTAAGGAATAGGAAATAGTCAGTGAAAAATAAAATTATACATAAATAGTGTCACGATTCAATATTAGGCACTTACCCAGTTCAAATTGAAATTCTTTTAAATGTTTGGCTTTGCGAATATAAGTATAGGTAGGTATTAATTTCCAAACTAGCACCGCTCTATATTAATGTGAATGTGAATTATGGTAAAAAAGTACCTATATACTGATAGAACAGAAAACGCGTCTCATTACTCGTGTATAATGCAAAAAATGTATTCCACCGAAAATCAGAGTCTTCTATATAAAAAAAATAATGGCTGATAATGAAAACACTGCTTGTCATGGATCCATGACTAGCATTTGAGAATAACATGCTTGTACTGTAATTGAAGCTGGCACAGCCTGTCTCAATTAGAGACCGCAGGTTTCTATTAAAAGCTCCACGCTACATGAATTTAACATAATTACAATATTTTTAGCATTCACTTTGACACCACAAATAGTAAAACCAGTAAAACTAGTTTACAAATTTATGTTTATATCTTAACGCACATTATTATTCACACGAAAACAATATTTTCTTTTACATTATTAGTATATTAGGATTGCACAATATAGGCTTATTTTGGACGTTACTGTAATTTAAAACTGAACGCTACAATACACTATGGTCTCTGTACAAAAATTTCGGAATAATAAGGAAATTTTTGAAAATATTGAAACTTTGCGCAGAACTTCAATTTATTTTTTAAACTACTTGCCACGTGTGTTATAGTTGCTTGTGAAATGTTTTTGAATTTGCGTAGCCTGTTTCCCGCCACCAATTTTTTGAAATAAATAATTTAGCATTACCTAAACGGGGAAACTTGCATTTTTCACTCAAATAGTTCCACGCCAGTTTTTATTGAAATTTCTAAATTTTATACTTGCTACACAGTAAAAAGAATGCTCTTTCACGTGGCGTCTCGGAAATTTGTTCAAAATTAAAAAATAGTAAGTATAATGGTCGCCACATATTCCACATAATTGCAAAAATGCATTATGCTCTCGCTTCGCTCAGCAGGGCACTGCTGAGCGCTAACAGGTGTAGTTGTCAGTTTGTGCTACGTGATACTAATATATCATCAAGTGATGGTCAAAATGAAATATAAATCGATTTGTGCTGATTTTCACTCTGACCTTATTTAACTATTGAAGATATAATTTAAATATTGTTACCTAATAATGTAGGCCAATAGTTAAGAATTCGATCCTGCACAAGATTTATTAAATTAACAGCTTTTGAAACTAAAATTATTGAAATCAAATACCAGAATAAGGTACTCAACTGCGTTGCAGTGACAGTAGGCAGTAACACGTAGTTCCAACTGACAACTATACCTGTTAGCGCCCAGCAGTGTCCTGCTAGAGCAAAGCGAGAGCATAATGCTTTTTTGCAATTATGTGGAATATAGGGCGACCATTATACTTGCTATTTTTTAATTTTGAACAAATTTCCGAGACGCCACGTGAAAAAGCATTCTTTTTACAGTGTAGCAGGTATAAAATTTAGAAATTTCGATGAAAACCGGCTTGGAACTATTTGAGTGAAAAATGCATGTTTCCCCGTTTAGACAATGCTAAATTATTTATTTAAAAAAATTGGTGGCGGGAAACAGGCTACGCAAATTCAAAAAAATTTCACAAGCAACTATAACACATGTTGGCAAGTGGTTAAAAAAATAAATTGAAGTTCTGTGCAAAGTTTCAATATTTTCAAAAATTTCCTTATTATTCCGAAATTTCTGTTCAGAGACCATAGTGCAATAGCAATACTTTTATCGTCTGCAAAAAATCAAAATGATCCAAATTCATTTTCAGCTAAAACCGAATTAATTCAAACCTAAACTCAAACTAAAACTCATGAGATCAGAGTTGCAAAATAAAATGCAAATCAAAATATGTCAACAAGGTATATAGAAATTATTATCACAAAACTAAAATTACAAATTGTCTACAAATATGCTGTATGAGCCCAAAAATAATACGCTATGCGGAAGTTTTATTTTATGCAAGCTTTATGTAATGCAAATTTTATTTAATGCAAGTATTAAGCCGAAAGCAGACTGCGTTAGTTTTTGTACCATGGGACATATCGTCAGTGAAGAACCAAAATGACCCATACCCAATTTAAGCTTCAATCAAAATGAGCTATGTCGTAAAAGCAAAATGAGAAACGTGCATAAAATGTAAATTATTAGTTTTTGAAAAGTGTAAAATGTTCTATTTACATGTTTTTGAAAAGTGCAAAATGTTCTAATCCCATGTTTTTGAAAAGTGCAAAATGTTCTAATCCCATGTTTTTGAAAAGTGCAAAATGTTCTAATTCCATGTTTTTGAAAAGTGCAAAATGTTCGAATTCCATGTTTTTGAAAAGTGCAAAATGTTCGAATTCCATGTTTTTGAAAAGTGCAAAATGTTCTAATTGCATGTTTGAAAAAAGTTTAAAATGTTTTATTTAAATGCTTCTAAGACATGTTTCAATATTTTTGTAGATAGTGGATATTGTTTTTATCTACAAATGGATATGGGCCATTTTGGTTCTTCACTGACGATATAGTATGATTATTAGACGGCCATGCAAGTGACCAGAGATCATCAGTATAGTTAGTAGGGGCAAAAGATTTGCATTACGATGAATGAGCTGAATCGAATCAGTCTGATTTCTGATTAAAAAAATGGTAGATCAGGAAATACTAGAGACGCATGCATGATTACGCAGTACAATACTTACACAGCATTTCCATTTCCTACAGCAACCCAAAATCAATCATTTCTCGTAGCCCGACATAACTTCACATAAATAAATAAACACCCCACAGTATTGAAAATGCGGAGGTAAGTAAAGATAATAACCAGTAAATTGATGATAAAACGAATAACTAAGCAATTAAGTAATAAAAATTATAGTCAGTAAACTGTAAGGGAAAATTAGATTCAAAAGAGTGTAGGAAATAAATTGTTATGATTAAGGAAAATATTATTTTAATAAATGTAAATAATCATGTTAATAAGCAAAAATACGGATAAATAATTGTGAGATGAATTTCATCTAGACGGAAAAATTCAATACCATGCAATTAAATGTAACTATAAAATTTATAAATACTACGATCAAAGTGGTCAATTGTGTGTGACTTCATGTCATTCGAACAGTCACTTTTCGGTTAGTTCGATATATTGACTCAAAAATTCGGTTTTTGCCCTTAATATAGATAATGAAACACTTTAAAAACGGGACTCTGTCCTCTCCATTTAAGTATCAACTTAACATCCCACAAGACCAAAATGTAGCTGATTTTCTTCTTAGAAAGGCTTTGAAGCATTGTCAGAATGGTCTAGGTGAATCCAAGTGGATTGTAAGTATTAATTACACAGTATTTATAACACACACACAATAACACAGTAACATAAATACAATTGAAAAATACATTGGTTATCATCGTTTGTTGTGTTTGTAATAAATGTTATCAGTCTGGCACTTTGAGTTAAATTTAAACGTGTGGCGATTAAATTTAAACGACCCTAAACAATTAAATTTAATCGCAACACGTTCAAATTTAAACCTGCCGCATCTAATTTTGATCGTATGACTTCTGTCTTATCCCTTTATTCCCTTTACCTTTTGTATGCAAATAACACAGCCGTCTCTGACATACGACATCCTTGCTGGACCGCTTAGCTCAAATTTCAATTTAAACATTTCAGAGTAAGTGCATTCTGCCTTCTGTTCGATTTGACAATTTTCTTTTCATTTCATTGCTCGTCAGCGTCGGCTTAGGTAGTTTGTGCCTATTCTTTTTTAGTTTATTAAAAAGTGAAAAGATTTTGTTTTAGTTAAATTGCAGAAGAAAAACCAAAGTATGAAGAAAATAGATGACTGCTGCTGGCAATGCAACAACCCAGTACATCATCAAACGGTTTAAGCTTTGCAAATTAAAACTTTCGGCGCCGAAAATAATAATATTGAGCACTAGCAACAGCGTCTATATGAAATCGTAAAACCAAGAGGGGAAGACGAATGTAGCAAAATAACACGATGTCACGCAAAAAGCGCATTTTTAGTCGGCGTTCTTTGTCTGTTGAACTACACGGCGAATCTGCTGAGATTATACAAAAAACAAACAGGCCCAAGTTTACGTCGAAAATTGAACATTATGCTTTAGAAAATCATATATACGTACACAACGACCACATACACCAGTTTATTTGTTCTTTGTGCCTCACATGTGCTAAAATCAATTTACTTGGGGCGCCCCAATTAGGACAAGCTCTAAGTGATGAAATGAAAACTGATGAATTTGAGCATTAAATTAAGCAAGCTCTCGAGATTGGCGAAATGAAATCATTACTTTACAATGTAATTTGAAAGATCGATCAGTTTTCAAATGATCAGGCGTCACGACTAATGTTTGCTGTTAGAAAAAAGATCATTTCGTCATTGGGAATGAATTTTGACAAGTGTTTAGATAAATAACATTAAGAACGTATTATGAAAAATAATAAGTATAAACATCCGCCAGCTCTTTTTGTACAGTACTAGTTAAGGTACTGTCTAATGAAACGTACAAATCATCTGTCATCAATTCTGCATGTTCACTCAGGTCGCTGGTCATTGGGTCATTGATGTTAGCGTTCACATTTCTTAGTTATTCTATGTCAAACTAAATATTTATCTGTATGAGAAAAGCAATGCTTTGTAAATTGCAACTTCTCAAACAGTTTAAAAGGCAAGCAAATAATTTATGCAAGTAGGTAGGTACTCATACTATAACAAGTTAAAAGAAAGTAGGTCTTATATGTAATATTACAAGCACGAGTTTTTATGGTTACCGGCCGGAGCACTGCCTGAAAACAAAGCTGCCAAATCGGCCGGTAACCAACCGAATTATCATCAGTACTCTACCTGCTGGTAGAATTTAACACTTAATTGTTCTTTACAATCAGTAAATATCACATGGATTTTTAGTTGACGTTATTACTGTTAGAAAACTGATAAACTTTATATTTTAGTGTAAGTACAACTACTGAATTCAAAAACACTAAAGCTGCTATTATTTTTCTGATTGTCAAAGAAGCAGTGGTAGTGGTAGATTCTATGCATTAAAAAGGTAGTAAGTATTTGCTTTATTTTCACATTATTAGGAGAAATTAAACTGAATTTCTAAAATTACTTTCTGAAGAATGATACTAGTTGCATATAATCAAACTAAGGTAAAGCTGTAGTCTGAAATAGTGACTAGCGATTGGATGAATACAGTTTCACTGGAAGCCAATCGGTGGCTGGCGCGGAAGTTTGGTGGGGATCGGCATGCGGGTGTACTTTGCGTCGTGCATAATAAGAATCGGTAGATTGCTCCACCATTGAACATCCGTGATTACACGCAACAGAGAAAATCTACCTTATGTTTTCAGTCCAATTTCAGTCCTTAAGACACTTCGGACAAGAACGGGTACACTTGTGAAATGAGCCAAATTTTATGCGCTATCTATTCCAACTACAAATTTTCTTGTCACGTTTGAAATTTGGCGGTCAGGTTGCTCGGAACATCGCGCGCGTGATTTAGTAGTTCATTTTTGATCGCAACACGATTATTTTTGAACGACTAGAAATCATGCCTATTGCTTCACTATAGGACGAATTTCTGCACATTCAAAAATGAACGTGGCACGTTCAAATTTGAATGCCTCTGCAGGCGTTTAAATTTAATCGCCACACGTTTAAATTTAACTCAAAGTGCCAGACTGGTTATAGACGAACACTGAGACCGGAGAATTTGTAACATTTTCTCAAGTTGAACCACTCTCAAGAAGAGTGGCGAGTGGCCTTTTCAAACGTGGGCTACGCCATGGGGATAATGTCCTGTACAATGCAACCCATATTTCAAGACTCCACGTCTTCTGCTTAGGAGTGTGGCGTGCGAATGGGATTTTAAGATCAATTTATCCTCAGGAAAATGAAGACACAGTTGCAGAGAAAATTATCGAATGTCATGCAAGATTTTTTTTATGTGACGAATTAGCGGTGGGAATTGCGCAGAAAGCATTGAAAAAAGTTCCGTGGTCTGTGGAAATCCTTGTTTTTGGGAAGGAGGCAGAGAATTGTACGACTATCGAAGATCTATTTCAAGATGATGGAGATTGTAAGCAGATTGTCGCAATTTTATTGAATTTGACACCTAAGGCTAAGAGCCATTTTGTCGCAAGTCCATTCAATTGGTAGCTGCTGTGCAGGCCAGGACGCTTCCGCGTTGTCCTATGCATTAGGTGGGGGCGGTATGTTACTGACTGAGTGAGTTGTACTTATGACGTACACCTAATGGTCGTCCACAAAAGACGTAATAAAAAATCCATATCCAGAATATTTTGCTCTTTTCAAAAACACGTTTTAAAAAGTGCAAAATGTTCTATTTACATGTTTCTCAAAAGTGTAAAATGTTCTATTTACATGCTTTTGAAAAGTGCAAGATTTTCTATTTACATGTTTTTAAAAGTGTAAAATGTTCTATTTACATGCTTTTGAAAAGTGCAAAATTTTCTATTCACATGCTTTTCAAAAGCGCAAAATGTTCTGGAAATGGAATTTTTATTACGTATTTTGCTGACTACCCCTAAGTCTACGCCATGATTACAATTCAGTCAGTAACAAACCACCCTCACGTGATGCATAGGACAACGCGGAAGCGACCTAGGCAGTGGCTGCCAATGCCAATTGAATGGACTTTCGACAGAATGATTCTTCACTGACGATATGCAGCTTCGTTATAATTTACAACCTTAGTTACCTTAGTGAGTTACAGAAAAATATGTTGTTAATAACTGCAGCTATTAATGCATTTTGCATTTGTAATCTGTACCCCGTAGCATGCCCTGAACTTGAAACAGAAGCAACTGATGTGGCTGTCATACTTGCGACAAGTGGAACGACTGGACCGAGCAAAGGCGCCTGCCACACACATGATGGAGTTGTGAAAACAATCCTCACTTTTGAGAATAGCTTTTATTTTCACGACTCAAGTCATCCATTTCTTCCCCTTACGAGACAAACTCACATCGGTGGTTTAATGCTACCCCTTGTCACACTCTTGGTTGGAAGAGAAACACTCATGATGCGGAACATGACGGCGGATAATATTCTCGAGGCTGTTCACACTTACAAGGTGCGGTATATTATTGAAATTTAATATCCGTATATCTATTACTACTGGCCCGGGACCATGCAACGGTGTCGTTGTAAGGGCTCTTTCGGTCTGTCAAAATTTGCACTGTCTTTAAAATTTTGGAACTTGAACGAAATGGAAGTGACAACTAACATTAATTTCCGTTGATTATCATACCATATAGCCCTCTCTACTTTTCGGATTTCCATCATTTTTTGTTTGTTTTGCGCATCCTGGGGCTTCAAAAAAATATGACTTACTTGAGCTCTGTCAAGATTGTCATTTGCGGAGGGCTTGTGATTTCACCGAGCTTTATTAAATCATTGGAGTCTATACCCGGCGTTTCGGCACGCGTTATGACTGTAAGTAGTCGCATTCTTAACACATTTTATATAAACTTGTCTGATCCGCCACCACGGCTGATTTTCTCAAAAATGTAACTAAAATAATCAGTGTCATTTTGCATTGTACACCTTGATATGTGAAGGCGTATGCGATGACAGAATGTGGTGCATTTGTGACAGCCAAGAACTGTAGCCACACTAGTGGAGATTCTCAGGATTCTTACATTTTGAAAGGTAATAAGATCCTGGCAAAACAATATAGTATTTCTACGTTTCATTTAAAACTATAACAAAAATTATTCTACAATGGTTGTCGCAGATTTTCCCCCATTTAGCTCAGGCAAATTGGTTCCCGGAACATTACTTCAAGTTCGAGGCTTGGCAACCAACGAGTGTCTTGGCCCAAATCAACGGGGTGAACTGTACGTAATGAGCCCCATTACTTGTGCAGGTTATTACAATATACCTGAGGTAAGAATTAGACCAATAGTGTGTAGATAAAAGTTTCTACAAAGACACAAATTATCCAAGCTGTAATTATTGCATTTCCACGGATTTTAACCAAAATGTATCTACATATGTGCACAACTCCATAGGACACGAAACTAGCTTTCCCAAATGGCTGGGTTAAAACAGGAGACGTCGGTTACTTTGATGAGAATGGCTTTGTTTTCGTTTTGGATCGTTGTAAAGAAATATTTAAATACAATGGCGATCACGTACGTTCGTAGGATCATTTATGCAAGATCCTTAAGTATAATCAAAACATACGCATTATAGGTAAAAGCCTTTGCCTGATAAATGTGAGTTAGTACAATTTATAAACATACAAGCGTTAATTTTTTCAGATATCCCCGAGTGAGGTGGAAGACGTCATAAATCGCCACGAGGCCGTGGAAAATGTTTGTGTTGTGGGGATAGGGGATCCTGAAGGAGGTGAACGTATTCCTCGGGCATTTGTTACTTTGAAAAATCCGGAAGCATCTGCTCACGAAATACTGAAATTTGCAAATGGTATTTGATTTTAAGTTGATTTAACTGCACATTCAAGAATACAATTCTGACTATAAATTATAGTCTAATCCATACTATGAGATCAGACACTATTAGGCATTTTAGAAATAGTAATTTTGTATATATTTGGCTAGAATTAATTTTAAATTGAATTAAATAATTACAGATATCTTGCCACATTACAAACAGTTACGTGGAGGTCTCATCGTTCTTCCAGAACTTCCAATTGGCAAAACAGGAAAAGTGAGCAGAGACATTTTGAAAACAGTCCAGATTTGTGTTCCAAGAATAATGGAAACTTAAACCAAGAAGAAAAATGACTTTATTCATGTATATAAATTTAGTACAGTATCTAAATAATTATATGTAGGCGCTATATCTATATCTTCAACGGCAACAGCATAATACGCTATTTGTATGTTACTTGAAATAGCAACGAAGTGCACTAGTAATAGTGTGTATAGATTGACTAATGAGTAAGTGTGTGTTGAATTTTAATGTAATTTAAATAAATACGACGTAGGTAATATCTCGTCCTTGAAGTATAAAAACCACCCATATTTATTTTTACTATACAACAAAATGAAAAATATAGAAAAAAATAATCTTCCTTGAAAAAATGCACCTAGAAAGTGTTACTAAAAGTCAGAACATCGTGTATTTCAAAAACAAGACTTTAATGGATTTTGCAGTTTTTTACAAACAGTAAATTCAAACTGTTTCCACATTTTACAAAGGCATGTAAATTTAACATTTCAACTTTTCAAAAACATGCAAATCAAATTATTTTTACTGTATAAATCGAACATTTTGTACATTTTTGAAACTCAAAATTATTAATTTTGGAATTTATCTCGTTTAGTGTCTTATGAAATTAGCACTTATTTTTAGTTCTGTAGGTTAAATTGAAAATGGTCCGTGTTGATTCTTCACTCATAACATAATATGTAATTAGAACGCATAACGTAGCTGCAGTTTCATACTTATATATAGCAGATAGCAGTGGGCAGGGTGGTAAGCATTTTTTGAGATGGCAAATTTTGCACACATTTATGTGTCGCATTAATATTCAATTATTCTGTTAAATTATTCTAAATTCAACCTGTCAATCAGGCACTTCATTTCAGGCCAAGAAGTTGATCTCCAATATTCCAAATAGTTGAGCTATTTAGAGCAACACGATTGTAGAAAATAAGGTAAATTTAAGGCCAGGCAATACATTCATGTACATCACAATTCTGTTCTGCGCATATGGTTCGTACGTGTGCAAAATAGGCTGTAATAAAGAACGTGTCGTCGCAATTATAAAATTACAATATTTTTTCTACTTTTCGTTTGTTAAGTATTTTCAAGGTAAATTTTTCAGACTCGTACTCGTGAGTATACCAATTGCAGAGGAAGCTAAAATAGAAAATCCATATTTACCGTATACTCATTTTGCAGCCCAAATTTTCTTCCTCAGTTCGTTTTTATCTTCTCAAGGGAATCTTAACTATTTGCGCCTTGAGAATAAGGAAACAAAAAATTGTTTAAAATTTAATAATCTTTGAACAATATTATTAATAATGGAACACTTTAAAAATGGAACTCTAACCTCCCCATATAATTATCAACTAAGTGTTCCACAATACACAAATGTAGCTGGTTTCCTTCTCAAAAAGGCTTTGAAGCATTGCCAAAATGGTCTGGGCGAGGCCAAGTGGATTGTAAGAAATAATAATTACACAGTAACTAGTTGTTACACTCACAAAATAACACTAAAACTATTATCTGAAAAATTAGCTGATTATTGTTGTTATACTTTCTTTGTATCACTGTTCTAGACGGATATTGAGACAGGAGAATTTACAACATTTTCTCAAGTCGAACTACTCTCAAGAAATGTTGCGAGCGGTCTTTTTAAACTTGGGCTACGTCTTAGGGACATTGTAATGTACAATGCCAATCATCCATCAAAACTCCACCTCTTCTTTTTGGGAGTGTGGCGGGCGAATGGGATTTTAAGATCTATTTATCCTCAGGAAAATGAAGAAACAGTTGTTGAGAAAATTATCGAATGTAAAGCTAGATTTTTTCTATGTGACAAATTAGCTGTTGGAATTGTGCGGGAAGCTTTGAAGAAAGTTCCGTGGCCTGTGAAAATTCTTGTGTTTGGGTTTGGGGGAAAGGAAAAGGATTGTACGACTATCGAAGAGCTATTTCAAGATGATGGAGAGTGTAAGCAATTTGCCCCATTTTTATTTAACTTGACAGCTATAAGAAATATTTTTGTTATGATACACACAATTTTACATGAGTTTTACAAGAATTTTTGGTTTGTTAATAACGTCAGCTAATAATGCATTTGGCATTTCTAATCTGTATCCTGTAGCATGCCCGGAGCTTCAAACAGAAGACACTGATGTGGCAGTGATACTAACGACAAGTGGAACGACTGGGGCGAGCAAAGGTGCATCCCACACACACGCCGGTGTTGGGAAATCAATTGTCACTGTTGAGCATAGCCTTTATGTTCACGACCCAAGTCATCCATTTCTCATCCTCGGGAGACCCACTCACATCAGTGGATCTATGCTCCCCTTTTTCACCCTATTTGCTGAAAGAGAAACACTCTTGATGCGACACATAACGGAGAATAATATTCTCGACGCTATTCACACTTACAAGGTGGTGCAAGATTATTAGAATACCTAATTTGATCTGTGGGATTAACAATTAAAAACAGACAATTCATTAAGGAAAACATATCGTCATCGTCTGTGAAGAACCAAAATGACCCATTTCCAATTTAAGCTACAATCGAAATAAGCTACGTCATAAAAAACAAGAAATGAGGAATATGCGTAAAATGTTAACTTGAGATATTTTGAAAGGCGTAAAATTTATGATTTTCATGTTTTTTAAAAAGTGGAAATTTTTTATTTTTACGTTTTTTTAAAGTGCAAAATGCTTTATTTTTACGTTTTTTAAAAAGTACAAAATGTTTTATTTTCATGTTTTTTGAAAAGTGCAAAATGTTTTATTTTTACGTTTTTTAAAAAGTACAAAATGTTTTATTTTCATGTTTTTTGAAAAGTGCAAAATGTTTTATCTTTACGTTTTTTAAGTGCAAAATGTTTTATTTTCAGGTTTTTTTTACAGTACAAAATGTTTTATTTTCACGTTTTTTGAAAAGTGCATTATGTTTTATTTACACGTATTTAAAAATAATTATATTTGATTATGTTTGTAGATAGTAAATATTGTTTTTGGCTAGAAATGAATATGAGTCATTTTGGATCTTTACTGATGATATTATACATAAATAATATTTATTTTTAATTTCCCATAATACAAATTATAATACTCATGGCAGCCTTCTCTAGCTACGGGCTTTCCATC
Source organism: Dicyrtomina minuta (assembly GCA_949802685.1). NCBI lineage: Eukaryota > Metazoa > Arthropoda > Collembola > Symphypleona > Dicyrtomidae > Dicyrtomina > Dicyrtomina minuta. The sequence continues at coordinate 78,050,382 of OX461810.1, forward strand.
ATTTTTTCTTTGTTTGGCGCAACCTGAGGCCTCAAAAAAATATGACTTGAGCTCTATCAAGATCTTTATCTGCGGAGGGCTTGTAATTTCACCCAGCTATATTGCAATAATGGAGTCCATACCCGGCGTTTCAGCCCGCGTCATGACTGTAAGTTATAGAACATTCCCTTTTTAAATTTTTGCAATTGAGATTTTAAGAGGCCCTTATTTGAGGTAACATTGCTGAATTTTCTAAAATGTAACTAAAATAATAATAGTATCATTTTTATTGCATACCTCGTATATGTGAAGTCGTATGCAATGACGGAATGTGCTGGGCTTGCGTCAGCAAAAAATTGTAGCCACACTACTGTAGCAGATTTCCAAAATAATTACATTCTAGAAGGTATTATATTCTTGACCAAAAAAAGTACATGTTTAATTGTTTTACCTAATATTGCTAATAAATTGTCCCGCAATTATTGCCATAGGAATTCCGCCATTTAGCTCTGGGAAATTGGTTCTCGGAACGTCACTTCAAGTTCGAGACTTGACAACCAACGATTGTCTTGGCCCAAATCAACGAGGTGAACTTTACTTTTTGACTTTTGAGCCCTATTGCTTTTGCAGGCTATTACAATAGGCCTGGGGTAAGAATCATACTAAAAGTTTAGATAAATGTAAGTAGACACGAGAACCTAAATAAAATATAATTATTATGTCTCTTTGGATTTGAAAACAAATGTATTCTATTATCAATGTGTGCACATACGCCATAGGAGACGAAACTTGCGTTCCCAGATGGCTGGATTAAAACAGGGGACGTCGGTTACTTCGATGAGAATGGCTTTGTTTTTGTTGTGGATCGTTCTAAGGAAATATTTAAATACTACAACGATCACGTACGTTCGCAGAATTTTGTATCTGCACCGAAATAAGAAATGGCCCATAAATGATTTTACCCACATTGCCCCACTTTTTGGATTTAGTGTCTCAAAAAACCTGTCTTAAACTAACCATACTGATAACATCATTTATGCACAATCCCAGCGGCGGATCCTGAGAAGGGGGGGGGGGCTAGGGGGCTTTAGCCCCTTCCCCAGGAGGAGATTTTTTAACATTGCAGGGATACGAGCGGCCATTTTTAATATGGCGGCTTAACATTGTTAGCCCCCCCCCAGACAAAAATCCTGGATCCGGCGCTGAACAATTCCTAGATTAGACATACAAATTAAATTTGTTTGTGCATGGTAAAAGTGAGTCAATTCAATTTAATAACACACAAGCTTTAATTATTTTAGATATCACCGAGTGAGGTGGAAGACGTCATAAGTCGTCACGAGGCCGTGGAAAATGTTTGTGTGGTGGGGATATTGGATCCTGAAGGAGGTGATCATATTCCTCGGGCATTTGTCACTTTGAAAAATCTTGGAGCATCTGCTCAAGAGATACTTAAATATGCAAATGGTATTTAATCTACATTTGATTTAGCTGCACATTACAGAATATGACAGTATTTAATTAGATTATATCTAACTGCGCTTACGTGGGGCACCCGTCGCCGCTGCTTTTGGCTGTAGCTGACGAAAACCTGAATAAACTATAAATAAATAACTTGTTAATAAATTCGGCTAGTCTATATAATATTAGAACAGACACCAATAAACACGACAAAAATTGTACAAGTAATTGTGGATTTAATTTTTCAGATAACTTGCCGCAGTACAAACAGTTACGTGGGGGTCTCATCGTTCTTCCAGAACTTCCAATCGGCAAAACCGGAAAAGTGAGTCGTGAAATTTTAAGTAAACTTCAGATTTGTGTTCCGAGGATGATGGAAACTTCAACCAGAAAGAGATGAATCTATTCATAAGTATTTATACATACATTGGGGCATGGTAAATTAAATATATGTAGGTAGGTGCTATATCTACAATGGCAATCCCTAATATGCAAATTTGGTATGTTACTTGAAATTGAAATATGCGAGTGCGAAAATGCGTATTTAATTATTATGTAGAGAACACTTTAATGCAGAAGGCAAAAAAATAATAGTAAAAGTAGAGCACTGTGTATTTTGTTCTTGTACTTGAACCTATGATTCAATGTAGTATATTATCTGCTGAAAATAATGAGAATAATAAAAAAGGTACAAAAATAAATACAAATTCGTAACCATCCGAATCCTTGTGTAAGAGTTAAATAAAATGCACGTTGTATACGTTTGCAAGTGTATAAGCGTATCTGACATTACTAATAAACACATACTGGCATGCTCCATACGTTCGTAAAAAATTAAAGCCACATTAAAGATTGTCATGTGCCAGGGCTAAATACGTTAACTAAGGAATAAGGTTATGCACTATGTACTGTTGACTGTACTAGCAAGGTAGTGGAATTTAATGCATGGTTTAACCAATTTTTAAGCAAATTGTTTAGCATATATAATTATTATAATGAGCTTACATGTATAATATGCAGTGGCTACTGACAGCGCATCTATGTTTTTGATACACATGTCTGTCGCATTATTATCCCAATCTCCGTCAGTTCTTTATTTTCATCCCCGCAAGAAAGTCGAGTGAATATTGTCGGACTAGAACCCACAATTGTGGATTTTTATCATCTCTAAAAAAAACAGAATGGAACACTACAAAGACGGCACTCTCTCCTCTCCATACAATTATCAACTCAATGTCTCACAAGACAAAAATGTTGCTTGTTTTCTTCTTAGAAAGGCTTCGGAGCATTGCCAAAATGGTCTGGGCGAGGCCAAGTGGATTGTAAGTATTAATTATTACACAGTAATTAGTTGTGACTTAACGAAACCAACAAAATACCACTACAAATATTATCTGAAAAATTGACTATGATTATTGTTGTTATATTTACTTTGTATCACTGTTCTAGACAGATACTGAGACTGGAGAATTTGTAACATTTTCTCAAGTCGAGTCACTAGTAGTTACTTTTGGTTACTTTTAATCTTTTTGAGGCAAAAAAAGTGCATGCCTGCGCCATCTAGCGGATTTTTTTGGAACTAAAGTTTCGGAAAGTTGTCGTAAGATGGCGTCTTAACCTAACCTAAGGTTCCGAAAGTTGCCGTAAGGTGGCGCCACCGCCTAACCTAACCTAACCTAACCTAACCCACTAACCTAACCTAACCCAACCTAACCCACTAACCTAACCTAACCCAAGTGGCGCTAGTGTTGCATGGCGTTGGTTTTGGCTCTGGCTGATCCTGGACTCCTAACCTAATGGCGCCACCGTCTAACCTAACCTAACCCAAGTGGCGCTAGTGTCGCATGGTTTTGGTCCTGTGGCGCTAGTGTCGCATGGTCCTGTGGCGCTAGTGTCGCCTGGTGTTGGTTCCGGTATGATATTGATCGTGTGTCGCAGTCCAGTTGAAAGTCTGTGTTGTTGACGGTAAAGTTTAAACTCGAGTTAGCAGTCCGAGGTTGGCGCCAATTTTGAAATCTCAGCCTTGCACTCTATGCCCGCCACTTTGCTCTATGCCCCAGCATTGGCCCCCTGAGTTCGCCATTGACTCTGTCTCCTGTGTCTGTCATGTCACCCTGCCTGCCAAGGGTTCAGATTGCTGTCCTGGAAGCTATCATGGTGTCCTTGGGCTGCTATGATGTCCTGCAACGTTTTGATATCCTGGAAGCTATCATGGTGTCCTTGGGTTGTCCTGGAGCTGACACAATGTCCGCCATTGCCACACAGCTGCTGTATGTGTCTTTGTCTCCTGAGTCCGTCATTGACTCTGTCTCCTGTGTCCGCCATGACACCCTACCTGCCAAGGGCTCAGATTGCTGTCCTGGAAGCTATCATGGTGTCTTTGGCCTGGCATGATGTCCTGGACTCGATACACTGTCCGTCATTATGCCCTATGTCTGCCATTTTGCCCTATGCTTCCTCTCTACACCATTGGTCCTTGCTCTCGATGCATGCCATTAGCCTTTCCGCAATAGGAAGCTCGCCGTCGCCCTAGGGTTGCTTGCGCTTGCCCTGAGCCTGCTATCATCGCTGTGAGGAAAGACCATTTAAACGCCCTCTGCAGTCTGTTGTAGCCGTGGGGGTAGCGCAAGACCATTTAAATGCCCTCTGCAGCCGTGTGGGGTGAGGTGTGCTGTACCCTGGACACACTGTTGCCGTGGGTGGGGCTTTATTGCTGTCGCATGGTGAGGCTCTTTCAGCAGCAGACTGTTTATGTTACTCGAGTTGGAGAGCGGACGTAAAAGTAACTGCTTGTGCCCAGCTCTTCGCCAGCGCGTTAAGCTCTGTCGTGCACATTATAGATATGTATGCAATTGTATAAAATATAACGAGTGTAAAATATGAGAAGTTTGTCGCATGTTACAGAAAGTATTGCCTTGCGGACATTTAAAGGCTCTGTATAGGGATCTATTTGCCTTTTGTATGCTTTATATATGAAATGTTTTCGTGAGCAATGCATGAATTTTTTATAATAAACCACGTCAACATATGTTTACAAATGCCAATTGGTTTTTTATTACATTTTTTAAAATTTTGTTTACAAGTTTTTAAAATTTTGTTTACAAGTTTTTTTTAAATCTTATTTTCTAAAATGTTTACAATTTTTTTTATTTGTTTATGTTAACAAATTATTTCTCTTACTATTTGTTTTTAAGTTTAAGTATTCTAAAATGTTTACAAATAATTTTTACTATTTTGTTTTTACACTTAACATTTTTAAAATCTTTACAGACTAAATAATTTTTTTTTTATAAATTTTTACAAATTTTATTTACAAACTAAATTGATTTTTTAAATTATGTGTAAATTATTTTTTACACTGTAACTTATTTTTCAAAGTTAATTTTTTTTTTTTAAAATTACATTACATATATTTTGTGCTTCACCATACATAACTTAACTTTATATATTATTTTGAGACGTAACATAATTATTTTTACATACATGTTTCTATGTCCTATATTCATCTTGTTTGTATTTGCAAATATATTTTTGTACAATTTCTAAAATTTTATAGGTTCGCCAAAACATACAATGTCCGCACATTTTTATTTTTGGCTCGTACTTGTACATAAAAATTCTTTCACCGTATAGGGTTATTTTCCGAATATAGTCTGAACTAGGGTTTTCAGTCCAGGCTTTGACATTGCTCGGGTTGTTTTCACACACAAAGCATCCGTTGTTTTCCACTTGTCTTGTTACTTTACACCAGTTCTCAATATTTGTGAACTTCTTTAACCGAATCCATACAACGTATGGTGTATTTAAGCTGTAAGCAATTCTTAATTCTTTCAGCTTTACTTGTTCTTCACAATCTATACAGTACTGTTTGTTGTTATACATTACAGTATGTAAACTTGATGGTTTAAAGTTTAACCAGCAGAACTGGCATGACTCACACATCAAACTTTGTAGAGTATTCATTTTGTTTTTAAGATGGATACCATCTGTTTTATTGCCATTGACAACTGCAATGCTATATATTCATCTTTTTTGTTTTCGCAAATGTATTTTTGTACAACTTCCATGTCTGTCACAATCATGCAGTATTCGCACAATTTGATTTCAGGCATGTACTTGTATACGTATACTGTTTCTCCGTATAGCGAAACCATGCAAATATATTTTGAATTAGGGTCTTTTGTAGTGCCTTTTATACAAGGGTTTTTCTTGCATACAAAACAATCGGTGTTTGACAAACTTCTTGTTATTTCACACCAATTTTTAATGTTTTCGAATCTACGAAAGTCAATCCATTTATCGTATGGTGTATTCAAATATTTTGCAACTCTTTCGTCTTTCTCTTTTTCGCAAGTTTTACATCTTGCACAGTACTGTTTGTTGTTATACTCGACGGTTTGCAAACTTGTCATACAGTTTCTGCTTTGCAAATGTGACGGCATATAGTTCAACCAGCAGAACTGGCATGTCTCGCACAACAAACTCTGCAGTGTATTCATATTGTTTTCAACACGAATTAAACTTGATTCATAGACAATTGCAATGCTTTATATTCGTCTTCTTTGTACTTGCAAATATATTCGTGAGCATTCTTTAAAACTTTTGTAGAGCTTTGGCAAAGCATACAATAACCGCATACTTTAATTTCTGGCATGTACTTGTATATGAACACAATCTCGCCATACAGAGACACGCCGTGAACAAATTCTGCATCCGGGCCTTCTGTAGATGATGGTTTATCATACGGATCGTATTCGCACACAAAACAATCCGTTTTCTCGAAACGTCTGGTTACTTCACACCAATTGTTAATATTGTCAAACTTATCAAAGTCGATCCATTCGTCATACGGTGTATTTAGACATTCAGCCACTTTTTCATCTTTTTTCTGTTCTTGCACTTTGCATTGCGCACAGTATTGTTTGTTGTTATACTCCACTGTTTGCAAACTTGATGGCATATAGTTTAACCAGCAAAACTGGCACGCCTCACACCACAAACTCTGCCATGTATTCATATTGTTTTCATCATGAATTACACTTGTTCCATTAACAATTGCATTGCTTTATATTCGTCTTCTTTGTAGTTGCGAATATATTCTTGAACATTCTCCAAAACTCTCGAGCTTCGCCAAAACATACAATAGTTACACACTTTAATTTTCGGCATGTACTTGTATATGTATACAGTTTCCCCATACAGAGATACACTATGAATATATTCTACATCAGGTTCTCCTGTGGATGATACGATATCATGAGGATCGTATTCACACACAAAACAATCTGTTTTGTCCAAAATTCTGGTTACTTCACACCAATTGTCAACAGAATCGAACTTCTCAAAGTCAATCCATTCATCGTACGGTGTATTTAGACATTCAGCCACTTTTTCATCTTTTTTTTTTCTTGCGCTTCACATCGCGCACAGTATTGTTCGTTTTTATACTCAATTAATTGCAAATTTGACGTCATATAGTTTATGCTTTGCAAATTTGACGGCATATAGTTCAACCAGCAGAACTGGCATGCGTCACACAACAAACTTTCCAGAGTTATTGTATTCATGTTTTTTGCACAACAAACTTTACAATTTGCAATCTTGGGTTAAGAACAACACAAGGTTTTCAATTTCATCGTGGTTCATTTCAATTTGTGGACCCAACCATCCTCCGTATTTCACAGACGTTTTTTCTGAAACCGGGCAGTGCAAAACAAGTTTTGAATACTTTCCGTCGTTGAAGTATGTGAGATTGAGGTTTTCAATGTTATCCTCTGGCGTTTGAATGTAAACGTTGTGATCATGGACACCTCGAATGAACTTCAGTAACAACTTGCCGGTGACAAGTGAGAATTCAACTGTTGTGGATTCAGTTTCGTTTCGCAATCGACCAACGTAAATGTAGTTGCACTGCTTATAATTGTTCCATGTTTTTCGTGCCAAAAGTCGATCACCAATCTAAAATTAAAAACATTATTATAGAATATTGATTATTGATTATTAGGGATGAAAATTGAGCTTGATTTCTTAGCTCAAAACAAAATTTAAGCTCGAAAAAAAGTGAGCCAGATTTCTTAGCTCAAAAAAGTGAGCCAGATTTTTTAGCTTACTTTGGCTCAAAAAAGTGAGCCAGATTTTTTTAGCTCAATTGAGCTGAAACATTTGACTCAAATAATGAGCGAATAAATAAAACTTACAATTTTTGAATTTGGGTTTTTGAAAAAATCCACTTTGTTCGTTTTTTCAATTATTGGTTTATCCCAATTTTTACACAATATAGGATCGTAAGATTCAAGGTGTTCCATGGTAGATGTTTACTGCCCGACTGTCAAATCGTGACTGACGACAATCACAAAATTGTAGTATTATATTAACGGACAGAGTCTGTAATTCCGAGAATTTCAGCAGGGTACTCTGGAAATAAATTAACGCAGTATGTTCTGTTTTCAGTATGTGATGCTCTTTCAATTCTATTATAAATTTGACACACTTGCGGGAAACTGAGATCCCATTTTTCCCATTTATTTTCCCATTTCACACGTGGTTTAACTGTTGGCTGTTTTAAAGTGCTGGTCTTTATAACAGCTATCTGTCCGTAAATATGAATAGTAAAATCAACGGTGTACAATCTGTCCGCCATAGCTCAGCCTTGAACAGCGACTGAATGTATAAATACAGGAAACAGCTAGTTTTACTTTCATTATATTTAAAATGGCCGACAAAAGTGTACGTCGATCCTATCTAAATCACAGATTAGCTGGAAGTTTTTCTGGTTTGAGCGGATTTTTGGCAAACAGAAAAAAGTGGACTGATAAAAAACTAGTGAAAAAAGAACTTTCAAAGCTGAATGCTTACTCTTTGCATAAAGATATACGACGCAAATTTCCTAGAAGAAAAGTTTTTTTTAATTTTATTAATCAAAACTATGCGTCTGATCTCAAGGACATTAGCAACATTGCAGAATGGAACAATTGCAATTACTTTGTACTTATTGTTATTGATTCGTTTAGCAAAAAAGCATTTGTACGTATGCTGAAAGATAAATCATCAAGTTCAATGATTCGTGCGTTCAAATCTATATTTCAAGAAGCTGGAACTACGCCAATGACGTTGTTCACAGATATGGGAAAAGAATATAGAAACAAAAATTTTAGGCAGTTCTTAAAAGAAAATAGAATTGTAAATTACCATATCTACTCGTATGTTAAAAGTACATTCAGCGAAAGGTTTATACGTACTCTTTTTACAAAACTCGAACGCTACATGACAGAGAGAAATACATTAAAAATTGATGACAAAATTCAAGACTTTGTCAAGGCTTACAACAATAGTTTTCATAGAACAATCCAGACCACACCTAATAGAGTGACGAAAAAGAACGAGTTTGAGATATGGCATAAGATATTTAAAAATTCGCTGCAAAACCAGACTTCAAAGCCAGCAAAGTTTGCTATTGGGGATCAAGTTAGAATTTCGAGAGCCAAGATGTTGTTTAAAAAAGGTGTTTTTTATATATAAATATGTAAATATAAAAATTTTAACTATATACTATATTAAATTATAGTGTTATACCGTACATTACTTAAAAAAACGTTAAAATAACGAATTATCTCTAGGATCTGCGGAAAATTGGAGCAGGGAAATATTTGTAATAGCAACTGTACAAACAACTAATCCTATAACCTACTCGTTAAAAGATCTTAATGATGAAGGCAAGTCTTTATTATTAAAAAAAAATAAGCGAAATTTTTTGAGCTCAAAAAAGTGAGCCAGATTTTTTAGCTCACTTTGGCTCAAAAAAGTGAGCCAGATTTTTTAGCTCACTTTGGCTCAAAAAAGTGAGCCAGATTTTTTGGCTCAAAAAAGTGAGCCAGATTTTTTAGCTCACTTTGGCTCAGAAAAGTGAGCCAGATTTTTTAGCTCAAAAAAGTGAGCCAGATTTTTTAGCTCAAAAAAGTAAGCCAGATTTTTTAGCTCACTTTGGCTCAAAAAAGTGAGCCAGATTTTTTAGCTCAAAAAAGTGAGCCAGATTTTTAAGCTCACTTTGGCTCAAAAAAGTGAGCCAGATTTTTTAGCTCACTTTGGCTCAAAAAAGTGAGCCAGATTTTTTAGCTCAAAAAAGTGAGCCAGATTTTTTAGCTCACTTTGGCTCAAAAAAGTGAGCCAGATTTTTTAGCTCACTTTGGCTCAAAAAAGTGAGCCAGATTTTTTAGCTCACTTTGGCTCAAAAAAAGTGAGCCAGATTTCTTAGCTCACTTTGGCTCAAAAAAGAGACAAAGTTTAATTTAATATTATCTTTGACATAAAATTAATCAATACTTTTTCACATGACAAATATTGATTTCAGATATAACAGGAGGTTTTTACGAGCAAGAACTCAATTAAGTTTAAAATGTTTTCACGCTCCGTCATTGAAAACGTTGCTCCTCCGAGCATATGCTGTACGCTTTCGAGTTACAGCAACAATTTACCATCAAATACAGCAACTAATTTTATTGCAGAACTACCTAATGAGTTGAAATTACCTCAAAATTTGTATCAAGTAGGTCTAGTTAGCTTAAAATACACACCAGCAAAACCAAAACGCGTCGCACGCAGCATTGAAGCGTCGCCATTGTTTCCCAATTTAAAACCTCCAAAGGTTTTAGCAGGAAAAATCAAGAAATCTACCAACGATCTGTTCACGTTTCTCTCTGATATTCGTCGAGCGTTAAAAGAGCGAGAAATTCCATTCTCGTTTTCATTTTTTCCTGTTACACCGCCCGATACTGTGTTTATTAGTGCAGTAAACGAGGGACCAGCAAAAGGACAATTCGTGATTATACCAAATGAATTGGCTGTTGTATTCGGATTTAATAGAAATCAATTTCCATATGGAAACGTTCCAGCTTTGAGTATTATTTCCATGGATGCATTTAAAAACGTTCTATTAAATACTGAATTTGATATAAGAATGGAAACGTTTACAGATTATCAAAATTTGGTAACCATTCGTCAGCCTTTTCAAAGCGTTGTTCCCTTTACACGACAAAATAGTCAAGGGGATGAAGATCCAAAAAAGTTTTTTGAACGAATAAATACAGAAATGAAGAAATATTTTAAAAAGTTTGAAATAACTATAGATCCAGACGATGGCAAAGCTGTTTTTGAATTTGAGGATTTTGCTAATTCGAAAAGCTTCAGTGTGCTGCCTGTAAAAATACTTGAATGCTTAGGATTTTTAGATGAAAAATTCAAGATTGGGCTTTATGTATCAAGTGTTAACTTTGATATGGATAAGTACAATGAAATTAAAGATGAAGAAACGTTAGACTTTCGATTTTCAATTGATCATGTATACTATGCACCAATAAAAGAACCCGCCTCGTTAGCGGTGGATGATGTGTTGGAAGAAATAAACCAAAGTATAGAAACACGCATATTCAATGACATGGAAATCAACTTTGTTATACAAAATGGCGACATTTATGTGGAAAATTTGGATGAAGAAGTATCTGTGCAACTGCCTCCTGCAGTTAATCAACTCTTAAGTATTCCAAAAAACCAAGTGTTTGTTCGCGATACAAGAGTGAAAGTTGGTTTAGATATTCAAGAGGAAGAAAAAGAAAAAAAAATTGAAAAAGAAGAAATTGGCGAAGATAATGATAAAATAACAGCAACTGCAAAACGAATTGTAGTTTTGAGTGATATTGTACAGAACCAGTACTATAATCATCACGTTTTACCAATTTTGCAAGATTCTGATTTGAGTCATGAGGATATAAACGAAACGATTGTCTACTTCAACCCAGTCATATTTTTGCCTTTGAGCCGTGCGGACATACGTCAGATTCATGTGCAACTAGTTGACGAATTCGCAAGACAACTTGATTTTGGAAAAGACAGTGAAACGAGTTTGAAATTGCACTTTAAACCAAGATATTAGTCACGATGAGGCAAGTCAATTGTGACGACGAAAAATGCGTTTTGCAAGATCCGTCGTATATTCAAACTGGAAATGGAGGAATTGCTGGTGGTATCTATACTGGCAGCTCTGGTGTTGCACCTGAAGAATCTTCATACTTGGTTCCAATGACATTTTTCAAAAAGAAACATGAAACAACTAGAAAAGTTAAACGAGTAAGGAAGAAGCATATTCAACGTGGAGGCGGGAAAAAGAAGAAAAGTGTTAAGAAACCCAAGAGGTTACAAGAAGGAAGAGGACGAAAACCTAAGAAATCGTTGTTTTACACAAGAAAAAACACTGCAAAGAAACAAAAGTGTCATCGTCGAAACAAAAAATAGTATAAATAATGCTTTTTTCGAACCATACTGCTCATTAATAGATCAACCTTCAAGGTGAACACATCTCTCATCATGGATATCAACAACATTTTTGACGAAAAACCAACCGTTTACAAAACATCTAAAAAGTCACTGAGTTCAGAGTTAAATTTAGTAGAGTTACCGCCTACTAATATAAGTGAACTTACAACTACAGACTATATCCAATGCTATTCCTTACTAAGTACTAAGGATAGCCACAACCCACTTGAGTTCAGATGGGTATACGATGGGTACGGTTCGCTACAAGATTGAATGCTAGGCTTAGACGTAAGAATTGTCAAGCAGGACGGTAAAGCATGCGAAGCAACTGACATCGTGGCTCCAACCAACTTGTTTTTCCATGCGTTGTTTTCAAATCTACAATTGTATTTGAACGGACAGCTGGTACTAGATACATCTAATTTTTATCCATGGTCAGCCTACTTGCAAAGAGCTTTGGGAACAAGTCAACTTGAAAAAGATGGATACTTGAAAGATGAAATGTGGTATCCAAATACTACGCCTAATACGTATGCTGTCACTGACGCTGGATTTAATGCAAGATATGAATTGACGAAAAACTCGAAACAATTCTATTCACTTGGATCTCTGCTTGGAAATTTTTTCAACCAGAACAGATATATTCCAAGTGGGACAGAATGTCGAATTATTTTAAAACAAAGCGATCCATATTTGTATTTGGATTGTGGAAAAAACGATAAAGACGGATTTTCTGGTTGCCCGTATAAAGCAGAAATTACAGACGCTGTTTTTTATGCTGCAAAGAAGACAGTTTCGCAAGATGTTGTGAATTTACATCGACAACAGCTTTCAAACAATGAAACATTTAAATATGTAACGAATGAAGTTCAAATGAAAGCCATTTCAATACCAAAAGGATTGTCATCAGTACCTTCTGACGGAATTGTTATTGGAAAAATACCAAAACTAATGGTATTCTGCATGTTGGACTCTGAAGCTTTTAATGGAAATATGACAAAATCAGCATTTAATTTTGAAAATTTCAATATAAGTGAACTAAACGTCACTTGGAATGGAGAAAATGTGGAAAATCGAGTAATTCCATACAGTTTTAAAGGTGATGACGCGACAGCTGGTGACAACTTTTTAGTTGCTCTAAGAACGTTGCGGAAGACAGTCGCATTTGAAACTTTGGGAAATGGAATCTCGAGAGACAACTATCTTAAAGGTAAAGTATAAAAACACAATATTGACTTGGCATGGCAGCAGCAGTCTAGCATAGCTAGTATAGCCGTAAACTATATAATTTGCGTTTTTGTACTTTACAGGTAATGTATTTACTGCTGTTGAACTTTTACCAAACATTGGAAACGCTCTGTCTGTAAACCGAAAAGGCCAAGTGAAAATAGGATTGAAATTCAAGAAACCATTGGATAAAGCCATAACCGTACTCGTCTATTGCTTGTACCAAGGAGTATTTGAACTGGATAGAAACAAACAAATACATTTCGAACACTGAAAATATGAACACAAGTTCTATTCGAGAAGCACTTCGTAGACTACTATTAGATTTAAATATAGATATACCTTTATATATTGTAGCAGCTGATACTTTGTTAGAAGAAGTAAAATTCGTTAGTTATCCTATAGCTATAGTGCAAAATGTAGATAGTATTAATAACAACGGATCTCATTGGGTGGCATAGTTCATTAAATCCGAACGTGAATGTGAATTCTTTGATAGCTTCGGCAAATTTGTAAATAGTTATAATATAGAAAAACCAAATATTTGTATAACTAATGTAAACTGTAGGCAGCTCCAAAGCGATTATTCGTACGTTTGTGGGCAATATTGTATATACTATTTGTACGCTAGAATTATAGGTATATCTTATAGAAATATTTTAGACTTTTTTACAACTTTTTGTAATGGTAATGATAAGAAAGTTGAACGTTTTGTAAATTTGATTCCAAATTTTAATCCGTATGGTATTTACAACAGACAAGAAAAATGTCTTGTTAATTCATGTTATTGTAATTGTTTCAAATAATTCCGGATAATGAAATTGTGAACTTAGACAAATTGATAAAATATTAATTAATAAGAAAAAAATGTTAATTTAAGTAATTAGAAAAAATTGTAATCCAAAAATGGTAATTTAAATAATCACTCAAAAATTTGTAATAAATTAATTTTGTTTTTATAATTTTAAATCAGTCGTTGTTGGCACTTTATTCAGCATGGACGTCATAAATTTTGAGTTGCTGCATCCTTTTACAATGTCTGTCATAGGATGCACCGGGTCTGGAAAGACATTCATGGTTAAAGAGTTAATTAGACGCAGACATGAAATCATATCTAAACAATTGGATAAAGTTGTGTACGTGTACTGCGATTTTCAACCTATTTTTTACCAGATGCAAGCAGAAAATGATAATATTAAATTCACTAATAACATTCAAGACATTGAAGAATTGGCTACAGATTCAACGTTAGTTATAGTTGATGACAAGATGGATTTACTTACAAAAGGGGACAGCTTGGAACTCATAACTAGATTTTTTGTAAAGCATGCGCATCACCGAGGAGTTTCCATTGTACTTATTTTACAAAATGCATTTAAAAAACAGTTGCGAGAAGTCAATATTAATTCCCAGTACTTAATTATGTTTGATCAACCACGTGACCGAAGTACAATTAAAAGATTAGCGTCTCAAATATGTCCAAATAATATAAAATTTCTACAAGATGCGTATATAAAAGCAGTTAAACTGCGTAAGTTTGGTCATTTGATGATGGACTTGCATCCAAGAAGCACGAACGTAAAATACTGGTGTCGTTCACATGTATTTCTAGACAAAAATTGTGAAGCCTACTCATCAGCATGATAACTAGGCTAGAGACAGAATGCGAGTTTTTATACAAGCTGACTTTATGCAAAAATCCGAAAATTGTTATTAAAAGTGCAAGTGAAAATCAGCTTTTAGCTATAGCAGAGTGTTTAAAAAATTATCCAATTCTCTGTACAACTGAATGTTATAAAATCAATAACATTCTAGACAAATTAAATTCCAAAAACTTGAAAAACGTTTTACTGAGGAATTCTGAAGTTATTAAAAACATTATATGCACCATATTTTGTGAAATTATAGCTTGTGAAATATTTTTACAATGGCTAGAGTAATGAAATGTATCGATCCTGACCTTTATAATAAATTAATGCGCATATATCTAGAATCGTGCAAAACTAATAAACCAGAAACTGATAATTTTGCGGAAAAAATCGATAATAAAATTCAAAAATCACCAGTGAAAAACTTGGATTTAAATGAATTATCTGATTTAAAAGAAGTTTCCCACCCACTATCTGCTGAAAAAGAAGTTTCCCACCCACCAACTGATTTAATAATAGTGTCTGGCCCACCATCTGATTTAATAGAAGTGTCTAACCCGCCATCTGATTTAATAGAAGTGTCCAACCCGCCATCTGATTTAATAGAAGTGACCGACCCACCATCTGTTAGAAACGAATTGCCTCATTTACCGACTACTAAAAAAGAATTGCCTGATTATTGGTTTTGTATTGACAAATTCCCAATAAAGAAAAAACGTTCAAAAAAATAGCCAGTTGCGTAAGTGACGTCAAACAGTTAACATGTATTTTAAAATTCTGTGCGTAACCATTATGTGCATGTCATGTGCATATGGCAATAAAATAGGAGAGTTGGACCATACACAGTTGAGCGAAAAATTAGAGCTCATTCGATCGAACTTGATGAAAGTTGGGGAGCAGCTAGATAGTCAACACCTGTCCCATTCGCTCGCCGAGTCAGTTCAGTTTCTGCTGTGGACCCTGCTGAAGCAGAGCAAAATTGATCCCGGCGGAAAGCCTGAAATTGCTCAAGATGTTGGACTGTTGTATTTATCGATTGGATTGCTGTTGGTTCTGTGCATTTTGAAACTCTATAAATTTTTAAAAAGACTGTACAGTGAGTGGCAAAAACCAATATTGGAGTAATGGAGGAAACATTTACATTTCCACGCGCTGTGAAAACCCAGCCACGAGAGAAGGATCCTAAATATGTCGTGAGTTCTTTTTTTTACTAAATAATTTCCTTAAATTATGTGTTTTTTCTTAAATTCTTAAGACAACTGTCTTAGAATTTAATCCTTTTTCTTAAAAAATGTCCTATAAATGACCCAAATTTTTTTAAAAAATGAGCTGAATTGTTTTCAAATAAAACAAAATTTAAAAAAAAACAGTAAAATTTTGAAAAAATGACTTAAAACAAAGCTAAATTTTATAAAAATGGAGTGGAATTCATAAAAAATATGAGCAAAATTTTAAAAAAACAGTCAAATTTTGAAAAAATAGGTCAAAATTTTAAAAATAGGCTAAATGTTTAAAAAATAGGTCAAAATTTTAAAAATAAGCTAAATGTTTAAAAAATAGGTCAAAATTTTAAAAAATAAGCTAAATGTTAAAAAATAGGTCAAAATTTTAAAAATAAGCTAAATGTTTAAAAAAAAAGCTCACATTTTTCAAAAATGAGTCAAATTGTGTAAATCAAAAAATGAGCCAAATTTCCTGGCTCAAAAAATGAGCCAAATTTCCTGGCTCAAATGAGCCAAATTTCCTGGCTCAAATGAGCCAAATTTTCTAGCTCAAAAAATGAGCCAAATTTCCTGGCTCAAAAAATGAGCCAAATTTTCTGACTCAAAAAATGAGCTAAATTTCCTGGCTCAAAAAATGATCTAATTTTTTACTGAATATTGATTGTTTTACTTTTTTTAATTTACAGTTACTTAATTGTCCTATGGTTGGATGTTCTTACGATACTCGTAAATGGTATCCCTACTACCATCACGTTGAGCGCTTGCATTACTGCGAAGACTGTGAAATGTATACTCCATGCAAATCTGCGCATGCGTGTACTCGTATTGGGCAAAGAGGTGGCCACTTGGACGCCAGGCATGAAATTGACTTGTCGTTTTTCAAAGAAACTTCAAGATCAAATCTTGGCGCAGTCAAAGAGTATTTATATGAACCAACAAATGTCATTACCAGCATTGAAGATATTTTTGAATTTGTGAAAAATCCAACTGAAAAACTTTTAAATGAAAACTTGGTTGTGTACAAAGCCATGAGTGTCATTATTGGAATTGATGTGTTAATGGAAAAGGATATTCAAGACGCTGATCATACGTTTACACATGAAGAAACTATATTCTTCGATTCCAGACCATTTGATCTTCATGATTCAAACGGAATAGATTCTCTTTTGCTTGAAGCTGCTGACGAAATTATTGAAAAAAAGAATAATTTCACTGAACTTGGAAGTGGATGGAGAATCATTAAAATTGTATCGTTTCAAGTTAAAATGGGTGAGCTGTCACTACTAAAAAACTCAAAAATTCGCGGACATCTTAAGATGCTATTCAAGAAACAAGGAATTGTAAATATTACAAACACTGACGGAAAATGCTTTCATTACAGCATTGCGGCAGGGGTGTACATGGAAGACGAATTAAATTTGTGTGCTCGTCAGTTTAAAGAAAAAAATCCAAATAAACCAATGTCACAAATAAAGCTGTATAAGACAGACCATTGGAAGAAATATCTGTGCAACTTTGACTTTTCAATGATGAGTGATGCTGGTGTTGATGTGCATACAGACATTCCGTTGTTTGAAGAGAAAAACGATATCAGTGTAAATGTTTTTACACATGAACGAAAAAATATAGTTCTCAACTATAAAAGTGTACATAAATCTACAAAAGTTATAAATCTGTTCCTGATTCATGAAAACGATGAACAAGGAAAACGTTGCCATTTTGTTCTTATTAATGACTTAGATCGATTTCTTGGACATATCCAAAAAAAACGTTTGTACTTTTGTCAAGAGTGTTTTCGTTTTAAAAAAACTCAAGAACAGTTATTGAAACATAAGTGCACGGAAGTGAAAGAAACAATATATAATTTTCCTGAAAAACGGTTCCGAATTAAATTCAAAAATGAACATATGACATTACCAGTGCCCTACATATTATTCTACGATTGGGAGACGTTTGCTAAGCCTTTGGGAAAACAGAAGAAAGCAACAACGATGGTGTCCGAATTCAAACCAGCAAGTTATGCGATTGTTATTGTGAAAACGACAACATCTGATATGAAAATTATTCATGCAAATTATTACAATGAAGAAAATCCAGTCAAGCATTTTTACAAGTCTGTTTTCTATTGGGCAGACAAACTTGTGAGTAAAATTCGAAATACTAATAATTTCAACAAACCAGATGCTGAAACATTGCAAAAACATAAAGCAGCAACACATTGTGAACTTTGTCATCGAAAATTCACTGCTGAAAAGAAAAAGAAAAAGCGAAGCTATGCAGAAGCGTTTGATGAAGATTCAATTGACAAATATATTGAAGAACTTGGAGATGAAATTGGCGGATTTGCTGGAGCAGTTGATGAAGTAAATGGCAAAGCAAAGCAGTCTGTAATTAAAACTTATCATCATAACCACACAGAAGGTACATACATTGCTGCTCTGTGTCAGTCATGCAACCTCAAGATAAAATACAAACATGAACTTGTATGTGTTTGTCATAATTCAACTGGATTTGATCTGCATCTGCTTGTAAATGCATTGGAACAAGAAATGTTTGATGCTGGGGATGTGCACGTTATTGCAAAATCGTCAGAAAAATTTTTGCAAATGACAATTGCGCATAAAAATAAAACTTTACCAGCACTTAATAAAAACATGGGAAGTGACAATACAGAGACAATAGAAGAAATTGATCGAAGAGTGAAAATAAGATTTATTGACAGCTGTCAATTTGTAAAAGACAGTTTGGCTAACTTGGCTGACGTTATTGCAAAAGAAAAATGTGAAAGTTTGACATTGATTGATCAGTGTTTCCCGGAAATGGTTCCAGCTGGAGTTCCCAATACAAAAGAAAATATTGAACTGTTGTTTGCAAAAATTCCGTTCCCGTACAGTTATCTTACTTCTTCTACTGTATTTCAAGATAAACATCCCATACCAGAACGTAAATGGTTCAATAATGATTTGACGGGAAAAGAAATTACAGACTCAGAATGGGAACTTGTGAACAAAATAATTACAAAGTTCAATATAAAAGACTTTAACCAGTATTGCAAACTGTACAATTTACTGGACAGTGTATTGTTGGCTGCAGTATGGGAAAATTTTAGACGCATTGGGATAAAAACACTGGACTTGATCCTACGTGCGTCTGTACTACAAGCGGATATGCTTGGCAAAGTTTCTTACAAACAAATGGTGTTGAAATTGATGTTATACGGGACTATGAAATGTACAAAATGGTTAAAAAGGGGATCCGAGGCGGGATTTGTTACGCCTCGCAGAAAATTGTAGTGGCCAATACGGAACGAAATGCGGAACACTACACCCCTGACCTACCAAGACAACACCTTCTGTATGTTGACAAGAACGGTATGTATGCTAAAGCTTTGTGCAAAAAGTTCCCGCTTGGAAATTTTAAATGGGAAACTGAGGACACATTAAACAGTATTGACTGGATAAATCGTGACTTTGAAGCTGGAAGCAAAGGGTATATCTTAGAAGTGGATTTAGAATACCCAATTGATGTTCAAGAAAAAACCAAGGAAATCCCACTGTGTCCTGAAAAACTTAAAATTCAATTAAACGAACTGTCAGAACGTCAGAAAGAACACGTGTCAAAACTTGGGCAGTTGGGAAAATCTTTCTTGACTCAAGAAAAACTCATGCTCACATGCTATGACAAGACGCATTATGTAGTAAACCATGCATCGCTGCAATATTATTTAAAAATGTGAATGAAACTTGTGAAAATTCATCAAGGATTTTCATTCACACATCAAGCTTACATTAAAGACTACATAACAACAAACGTTGAAAGAAGAAGAAATGCAAAATCGAAATCAGACAAAGATTTCTTGAAACTGATGAACAATGCTAATTATGGAAAATTTTTGCAGTCAAACGAAAATCTTATAACTGTGAAATTTTGCTCATCTCGCGTGAGTGTGGTGAAAACAATAGCTGATGAAAGATGCACGGGTTTCAAAAGTTTGTCGGACAATATAACTCAAGTTGTACTCAAACCCGAAGAAGTTATATTAGACAAGCCTATCCAAGGGGGTTTTAATTGCTTGGAGCATTCCAAAGTGGCTTTTTATTCTGAATTTTACCAAGAGTTCCAGCCAGTGTTCAAAGAAAGGATCCATCACCAGTACTTTGACACCGACAGCCATATTTTCCAGGCAAGCAATGTTTATTTATCTTAAAGCATAGAATAAATTTAAATAAATTATATAGCAATTACTTAAAAATAAATCTAATTAAACGTTCCTTTTATTTCATAGATTTTGGATCCTAATAATACATACTTTGAAGACCTATACAAATGCAAAAGCTTTGTGGACTATTCTAAATTACCGTCAGGACATGCATTGCTGGCAGAGTATCCTGATTTAGTAAATCATAATGCTGGAGTTGGCGGGAAGTGGAAGATTGAGGATATAGATATTTGGAAAGTAGCTGCTTCCAGAGCCAAGAAATATGCCATAAGATCATTTGGCGGGCATGACGAATTAAAATGCAAGGGAATTCCAAGCAATAGTTTGAAATCGTGTACATTTGAAACCTATGAAACAGCTATTAATGAGCAAAAAATTAAACGATTGCCTGTTAACTTAATTAGATCGATCGATCATAAATTGTATTTGATGAATGTTGACAAAATTGCATTCCATGGATTAACTGTAAACAGATATTATCCAGACAACACTAACATAAACTTTAGTTTACCATACGGATTTCACACATTAGACAAATAATACGTTTCGAAAAAAACCTATAGGGAAACTAGTGAGAAAACAATGTAAATGTAAATTAGTTTGTAAAAACATTTGTCCAAAAATTTAAATGTTAATTAGTTTGTAAAAACATTTCTCTAAAAATTTAAATGTAAATTAGTTTGTAAAAAAACATTTGTCAAAAAATTTAAATGTAAATTAGTTTGTAAAAACATTTGTCTAAAAATTTAAATGTAAATTAGTTTGTAAAAACATTTCTCTAAACTAGTTTGTAGAAACGTAATTGAAAATGGCAAGACAAATTTAAAAACAACTTAATAAAACAAATAATGTTATAAAAATACTTTGTAGAAAAAATAATTTAGTTTGTAAAAAATAATTTGTAAACATAAAAAAATATAAAAAAATTGTTAACAAAATTTTTAGAACTGTAATAAAAAACCAATTGGCATTCAAAAACACGTGTTGATGGGTTTATTATAAAAATATATGCATTGCTCACGAAAAAATTTCATATAAAATGTAATTCAAATCACAAGGCAAATTGATTCATATACAGACCATTTAAGTGTTACGTAGCCAATACTTTATGCGTCATAGCTTGTGCACAATTGCATACATATCTATAACGTGCAGGACAAAGCTGAACGCACTGGCGAAGAGCTGGGCATAAGCTTTTTCTTTTACGTCCGCTCTCCAACTCGAGTAACATAAACAGTCTGCTGCTGAAAGAGCCTCACCATGCGACAGCAATAAAGCCCCACCCACGGCAACAGTGTGTCCAGGGTACAGCACACCCCACCCCACACGGCTGCAGAGGGCATTTAAATGGTCTTGCGCTACCCCTACGGCTACAACAGACTGCAGAGGGCGTTTAAATGGTCTTTCCCCACAGCGATGATAGCAGGCTCAGGGCAAGCGCAAGCAACCCTAGGGCGACGGCGAGCTTCCTATTGCGGAAAGGCTAATGGCATGCATCGAGAGCAAGGACCAATGGTGTAGAGAGGAAGCATAGGGCAAAATGGCAGACATAGGGCATAATGACGGACAGTGTATCGAGTCCAGGACATCATGCCAGGCTAAAGACACCATGATAGCTTCCAGGACAGCAATCTGAGCCCTTGGCAGGTAGGGTGTCATGGCGGACACAGGAGACAGAGTCAATGACGGACTCAGGAGACAAAGACACATACAGCAGCTGTGTGGCAATGGCGGACATTGTGTCAGCTCCAGGACAACCCAAGGACACCATGATAGCTTCCAGGATATCAAAACGTTGCAGGACATCATAGCAGCCCAAGGACACCATGATAGCTTCCAGGACAGCAATCTGAACCCTTGGCAGGCAGGGTGACATGACAGACACAGGAGACAGAGTCAATGGCGAACTCAAGGGGCCAATGCTGGGGCATAGAGCAAAGTGGCGGGCATAGAGTGCAAGGCTGAGATTTCAAAATTGGCGCCAACCTCGGACTGCTAACTCGAGTTTAAACTTTACCGTCAACAACACAGACTTTCAACTGGACTGCGACACACGATCAATATCATACCGGAACCAACACCAGGCGACACTAGCGCCACAGGACCATGCGACACTAGCGCCACAGGACCAAAACCATGCGACACTAGCGCCACTTGGGTTAGGTTAGGTTAGACGGTGGCGCCATTAGGTTAGGAGTCCAGGATCAGCCAGAGCCAAAACCAACGCCATGCAACACTAGCGCCACTTGGGTTAGGTTAGGTTAGTGGGTTAGGTTGGGTTAGGTTAGGTTAGTGGGTTAGGTTAGGTTAGGTTAGGTTAGGCGGTGGCGCCACCTTACGGCAACTTTCGGAACCTTAGGTTAGGTTAAGACGCCATCTTACGACAACTTTCCGAAACTTTAGTTCCAAAAAAATCCGCTAGATGGCGCAGGCATGCACTTTTTTTGCCTCAAAAAGATTAAAAGTAACCAAAAGTAACTACTGTCACTTTCAAGAAATTTTGGGAGCGGTCTTTTTAAACTTGGGCTACGCCTTGGGGATATTGTAATGTACAATGCCAATAATCCCTCAAGAATTCACCTCATCTGTTTGGGAGTGTGGCGGGCGAATGGGATTTTGAGATCAATTTATCCTCAGGAAAGTATATAAAGAAACAGTTGCAGAGAAAATTGTTGAAAGTAACGCTAGTTTTTTTCCTACCTATCTACATAATTTACGGGAATTTTGAAAATCTTTCAATACTGGATAAATTTCATCGAGCCATATATCATTGGAAAGCTAATCACCAGTAGAATTCAAATAACGGAACGAGCCTCCATTATAACAAAACGTTTTCAAAATAACGGTCATTTAATTTTTAATTGCCGCCAAAAATGTGTTGTATGGGTCACAATCAGAAAACAAAAAAATGGTGTCTGCTTATTTTTGAAGAGCTTTCCAATGATATATCAACTGACACAATCCGTTAACTTTTTTTAATTTGCAATTATGTTATTTAAAAACCATTTAAAAACTAATAACGATCGTGCTTCTACACCATGTTCATTATCTTTGCCTAATTGTTAGCTTTCCAAATATATATCACTTTAGGGTTCCTTTATTGAGTAACCAGTCGAAATCTTAACTTTTAACACAACATATTAATTATTGGCGGGAAATTCAAAAATTGGAATTTTGAACTTTTGATTGTATTACACAAGTTGATTATAAATAAGATAGATAAAATAACCAAAAACACATTGTGCGGCTTAATTGCTTCTTTTCATTTAAAACATGTAAATTGAAGCTAAAATTTGGCGGCAAATTCAAAATGCTTAATTTTGCTGTTAAGGCTACCATAAAACAAGGGCTTTAGCCCTTGTTTTTTCTATGTGACAAATTAGCGGTGGGGGTTGTGAGGAAAGCATTGAAGAAAGTTCCGTGGTCTGTAAAAATCATTGTTTCTGGGGGAGAGGAAGAGAATTGTACGGGTATTGAAGATCTATTTCAAGATGATGGAAAGTGTAAGCCTTTTAGCGTAATTTATGTTTTTGTAACTTTAGTAGATCACTGTAGTAACACAAAATGTACACGACTTACTTTGAATCTCCACTATTTAAAAGTAGCATCATTTTCAGAATTCGTCATTTTCAGAGCCGGATAATGCGTCCAGCGCAGGTTGCCCCTGCTGCCTGAATTTTAAAAAAACATGTACCTACCGTAAAGCTCCAAATAGATCCCGGGGGGATATACGTGAAACTTTGCCTTGGACCCGGGATCAATTAGAGGCCCGGGATCTATTTTAAACTTTGGCCACGACCCGGGATGTATTAGAGGCCCGGGATCTATTAGAGACCCGGGATGTATTAGAGACCCCGGGATCTATTAGAGACCCCGGGATCTATTAGAGACCCCGGGATCTATTAGAGACCACTCCATATAATTTATTAACGATACCCCCGGGATCTATTAGAG
The DNA here is from genome assembly GCA_949802685.1 of Dicyrtomina minuta. Taxonomy (NCBI): domain Eukaryota; kingdom Metazoa; phylum Arthropoda; class Collembola; order Symphypleona; family Dicyrtomidae; genus Dicyrtomina; species Dicyrtomina minuta. The sequence continues at coordinate 78,074,399 of OX461810.1, forward strand.
ACCCCGGGATCTATTAGAGACCACCCCATATAATTTATTAACGATACCCCCGGGATCTATTAGAGACCCCCCGGGATCTATTAGAGGCCCGGGATCTATTAGAGGCCCGGGATCTATTGGAGACCCGGGATGTATTAGAGACCCGGGATCTATGTTAAACTTTGTGCGGGACCCGGGATCTATTAGAGGCCCGGGATCTATTGGAGACCCGGGATCTATTTGGAGCTTTACGGTACATTGCAGTTTTAAAAAATCTGAAAAAAAAAATTTGACTTTTCAAAAACCTGAAAATAAATTTTTTTGCACATTTCAAAAACATGCAAAAACAATTTTTTGGCACAATTTATAAACATGCAAATATATTTTTTGGTACATTTCAAAAGCATGCAAATAATTTTTTTGTTTTCAAAATTTTTCAAATAATTTTTTTTGTACATTTTAAATACGTGCAAATAAAACATTTTAATCTTTTCTCAAAACATGTAAATAGAACATTTTGCAATTTTTTAAATTATGGTAACAAAACATTTGAACTTTTCTAAAACATGTAAATACAAAATTTTGCTTTACTCAAAAAAAAACATCAATAAAATCTAAATGGTGGTTTTTGTATGGAAACAAATTGCTGCCAAATAGCAATTCCATCGTCCGGCCCTGTCCATTTGGAAATCCTATGGATAAGTTTCAAAAATGAATAATTGTTAGTAATGTTGCCAGGTGATTTTGAAAAATGATATTTTGCATTTTTAATTTGTATCCCGTAGCATGCCCTGAGATTGAAACAGAAGACAAGACACTGATGTGGCTGTGATACTAACGATAAGTGAAACGACTGGGGCGAGCAAAGGTGCATCCCACACACACGCTGGTGTCCTAAAAACAATTGTCACTTCTGAGCATAGCATTTATGTTCACGACCCAAGTCATCCATTTCTCGCCCTTGTGAAACCAACTCACGTCGGGGGATTTATGCTCCCATTTTTTACCATATTTGCTGGGAGAGAAACACTTATGATGCGAAACATAACGGAGAATAATATTCTCGAGGCTATTTACACTTACAAGGTGGTGCAGGATTATTAGAATACCTAGTTCTATGGGAGTTATAAATAATTACAGAAAATTGCTATAGGAATAAATATAATTAAATAATGAAATTTTGTTTTGAATTTTCTAAAATACATGTTATACTCATGACAGCCTTCTCTAATTACGGGCTTTCCATCATTTTTGCTTTGTTTGGCGCATCCCGAGGCTTCAAAAAAATACGACGTGAGCTCAATCAAAATCTTTATCTGTGGAGGGATTGTAATTTCACCCAGCTTCATTGCAATAATGGAGTCTATACCCGGCGTTTCAGCCCGCGTCATGGCTGTAAGTAATAGAACACTGTTAAAACATTTTACACATTTACTTTTTTAAATTCTTGACATTGAGATTTTAAAAGGCGTTTTTGGGATCCGCTGCTGATTTTTCTAAAATGTAAATAAAAAAATAATATTGTCATTTTGTATTTTGTATATGCAAAGTCGTATGCATTGACGGAATGTGCTGGGCTAGCGTCAGCAAAGAACTATTGCCACAATATTGTAGCAGGTTCCCGAGATAATAACATTTTAGAAGGTATTATATTCTTGGCTAAAAAATGTACATGTTTAAATTTTTCACCTAAAATTGCTAAATTGTCCTGAAATTATTGCCATAGGTGTTCCGCCATTTAGTTGTGGGAAATTGATTCTCGGAACGTCACTTCAAGTTCGAGATTTGGCAACCAACGAGTGTCTAGGCCCAAATCAACGGGGTGAACTTTACTTTTCGAGCCCCATGGCTTGTGCAGGTTATTACAATAGACCTGAGGTAAGAATTAGACTAAAGTTCAGATAAATGTAAGTAGACACGAGAACTTAGATAAAATATTATTATTATTATTATATTTCTTTGGATTAAAAAAAAAGGTATTATATTTATAATTGTGTCCACATACTCCATAGGAGACGAAACTAGCGTTCCCAGATGGCTGGATTAAATCAGGGAGACGTCGGTTACTTTGATAAGAATGGTTTTGTTTTCGTTGTGGATCGTTGCAAGGAAATATTTAAATACTACAACTATCACGTACGTTCGTAGAATTTTGTATCTGCACAGGAATACGGGATGGTCCATAAATGATGTTACCCACATTGCGCTACTTTTTGGATTAAATATTTTATATATCACCGAAACGAGGTGGAAGACGTCATAAGTCGTCACGAGGCCGTGGCAATTGTTTGGGGGGATGGGGATTGTGGATCCTGAAGGAGGTGATCGTATCCCTCGGGCATTTGTCACTTTGAAAAGTCCGGAAGCATCTGCTCAAGAGATACTTAAATATGCAAATGGTATTTCAGTTACTTTTGATTTAGCTACACATTTAAAAATATGATAGTATTTAATTAAATTAAATCTAACTGCGCTTACGTGGGGCACCTTCGTCCCTGTTATTTTTGGCTGTAGCGAACAAAAACCTAAATAGACCGTAAATGAATTTATAACCTGTAAAAAAGTGGGGCTAGCCCACACCATCAGATTAGGCACTATTCAACATTGCATAAATTACAGTTCTGTGTTATATTTGGCTGTAAGTAATTTTGGATCTAATTAAATTTCAGATATCTTGCCGCAGTACAAACAGTTACGTGGAGTTCTCATCGTTCTTCCAGAACTTCCAATCGGCAAAACAGGGAAAGTGAGTCGTGAAATTTTGAGTAAAGTTCAGATTTCTGTTCCAAGGATGATGAAAACTTAAACAGAGAAGAGATGACTTTATTCATACGTAACTATATATGTACATTGAGGCATAGTAAATTAAATATGTGTAGGCGCTATATCTACAACTGCAATGCCTAATATGCAAATTTGTATATTACTTAAAATTAAAATGGGAGTGGGAAAGTGCGTATTATTATTATTTAGAGAACACCTCAATGCAGAAGGCAAAACAAATAATATTATAAGTATAGAACACTGTGTATATTTTGTTCTTGGTCTTGAACCTATGACCCAAATGTAGTATATAATCTGCTAAAAATAGTGGCAGTAATAAAGTCATACAAAAATGAATAAAAATTTGCAACCTTCGAAATGCTTGTGTAAGAGTTAAATAAAATGCGCGTTGCACACGTTTGGAAGTGTTTGAGCGTATCCAACATTATACAACATGCACAGACATACCCCACGGTTGCTTAGAATGTAAACTACATCAAAGCTTCGTGCCGGGGCCGGGGCTAAATAGGTTTACTTAGGAAAAATGTAAAGTATGCACTATGTACTGTAATAATCGGATGGTCGAATAAAGCATATGGTATAACCATTATTTATGCAAATTATTTAGCATATAAAATAATTATTAATGAGCTTACATGTATGCATAGTGGCTACTGACAGGGTATCTATCTTTTTGATACACATGTCTGCATTATTCTTTATTATTTAAGAATGGTGTTCAGGGCCGGACGAAGGAATTGCTTTTAGGCAGCAATTTTTTTCCATATAAAAACCACCATTTTAATTTTATTGATGGTTCACTTTGTTGCAACAGAGAAATGTTGTATTTGCATGTTTTTTTAAGAAAATTTTAGATTTTTTTTTTGACTTGATACTGAAAAGTGGAAAATTTCCTATTGACATGTTTTGAAAAAAGTGTTAAATTTTTATTTTCATGTTTTTGAAATGTACAAAAATTTTTATTTTCATGTTTTTGAAATGTACACAAAATTTTAATTTTTATGTTTTTGAAATGTACACAAAATTTTTATTTTCATGTTTTTGAAAAGCCAAAATATTCTTATTACATATTTTGAAAAGTGCGAAATGTTCCATCTAAAATCCTTTTTGAAAATTCAGGCAGCGAAGGCTGCCTGCGCTGGCCACATTATTCGGCCTTGATGATGTTGGATTGGGATAGATTCATCCTGTCAATCATTCAATTTTAATTTTAGACCAGGAATGTTGACCTATATTATTTTAAGCAATTCATATTGAAAGGGTATGTTTTTACTACATAAACCCATAGAACTACAGTATATTTAATCATTTCACAATAAACGTAAATTAGTATACATACCTGTAGGGAATAGAGGCTTTGCAAATTCTCTGTGTAATCTGCAAAGAAGTACGTGCCTTCATTTATTATACAATTTAATACTTGGGCCTTTTTCGTATTTTTCATAATTTCCGTCACCTCAATACAATAACGTGGAAAATCATAACAAGACAAAAAATTATGCAACATCCAACTCTTCCTAAATCCCAATTTCTTTTAGTTCGTTATTTTCATCTCCTCAAGAAAGTCGAGTGAATATTGTCTGACAAAATCTCAAAAATTGTGGATTTTTATCATCTCTAATAAAAAACTAAAAATGAAACACTTTAAAGACGGCATTCTCTCCTCTCCATATGATTATCAACTCAGTGTCCAACAAGACAAAAATGTTGCAAGTTTTCTTCTACGAAATGCTTCGAAGCATTGCCAAAACGGTCTGGGCGAGGCCAAGTGGATTGTAAGATTTCATTTTTAAATGCGTATTTAGACAATTTATTACAAATTTTTCATCATGTCTATTTTAATTAAAAATTAATTAGTATTCAAATATCTTGCGAAAAGAGTTTGAGAAAAATAAGGCAACCCTGTCTAATTTATCACAACAAAAAATAGTAATTTTTTGTTTGCAATAATTTGTTTGCTCTAGACGAACACTGAGACGGGAGAATTTACAACATTTTCTCAAGTTGAGCCACTCTCAAGAAATGTGGCGAGTGGTCTATTTAAGCGTGGACTGCGTCATAGAGACATTGTAATATACAGTGCGCAGCATCCCACAAGAGTCCACATATTGGCTTTAGGAGTTTGGCGGGCAAATGGGATTTTGAGGTCCATTTATCCTCAAGAAAGTCCAGACACGATCACGAAGAAAATTATCGAAAGCAAAGCTAGATTTTTTCTATGTGACGTATTTGCTGTTGAAGGGGTGCAGGAAGCCTTGAAGAACGTTCCGTGGCCAGTTGAAATCCTTGTTTTTGGAGAGGCAGAGAATTGCACGTCTACAGATGAGCTTTTTCTAGATGATGGGGAATGTGAGCATTTATTTTAAATTTAATATGACACTTAGACAGTACACACACTACGGAACCATATAATCAGTGAAAGTGAAGAACTAAAATGACCCATATTTATTTGTAGCTAAAAACAATATCAACTATCTACAAAAATATTGAAACATATCTTGAAAGCATTTAAATCGAACATTTTGCACTTTTCAAACACAAGTACATAGAACATTTTGCACGTTTCAAAAACATGTAAATAGAACATTTTGCACGTTTCAAAAACATGTAAATAGAACATTTTGGACTTTTCAAAAACACGTAAATAGAACGCTTTAAACTTTTTAGAAACGTGTAAATAGAACATTTTGCACTTTTCAAAAACACGTAAATAGAACATTTTACACTTTTGAAAAACACATAAATAGAACATTTTTCACTTTTCAAAAACTTGTAATTATTATTTTACACATGTTTCTCATTTTGTTTTAATGACATAGCTCATTTTGATTGTAGCTTACATTGGATATGGGTCATTTTTGTTCTTCACAGACGATATTATGAAATATATAATTTACAAAACTGTAAATTGGCTTTATGTACCGATTTCTCTGTAGCTTGCCCTACTTCGGAAGTTGAAAAAACGGACATTGCAGTAATACTGCCGACGAGTGGAACGTCTGGAGCGAGCAAAGGAGCTTCTCACACACACGCTGGACTCCTACAAACAATTCTTTCTTTCGAGAATTCTTTTTATTTTCACGAACCAGATGTCCCGTTTCTTGGTTTGTTTCGACAAACGCACATTAGTGGATTTCTTTACTGCTTTGTCACGCTCGTGGTTGGAAGAGAAACGTTGACGATGCGGAACGCGACAGGGGAAAATATTCTCAAGGCTGTGCACACTTACAAGGTCGGTGGTCGGTCAGGTTGAATTTCAAGTTATATTTTGTGCAAAATACCACAATTAATTTAGTAAGCATACATACATACGTCTGAGGCGTACCGCGTACCTCAAATTTACAATATTTATTATAATTTATCATAATCTTATTGACAGCCTTCGTTAGTCTTTGGCTTTCCATCCACTCTTCTCTGCCTGGCGCATCGCGAGGCTTCTAAAACCTACGATTTGAGCTCTATTAAGATTATCATGTGCGGTGGGCTGACGATATCGCCGAGTTACATTGCAACGATAGAATCCATCCCTGGCGTTTCGGCTCGTGTTTTGACTGTACGTTATTTATCAATTTAATATAAATTCAGATGCAAAAAGGCGGACATTTGGAAAACACTATAAATTTTGGTTCCAATGTATTTATTGAAAGGGTTACGGTATGACGGAATGTGGGGCGTTCGTGTCTTCAAAGAACAGCAGCCCCACTGCTGTGTATCTCCAAGATGATTACTTTAAAGGTGAGGACATTTCTGCTATAAAAATCAGTTCCAAACAAAATCTAATAAGTTGTATTTAAAAATATCGTCGTAGATATTCCGCCGTTTAGCCCTGGAAAACTAATTCCCGGAACGTCGCTTCAAGTTCGAGACTTGGCAACCAACGAGTGTCTTGGCCCAAATCAACGGGGTGAACTTTACTTTTTGAGCCCTATTACTTGTGCAGGCTATTACAATATGCCTGAGGTGAGATTTAAACCAGAAAAAGAGATACTGTTACGTTGAATTGACAAAAATATTGCTAACCAGGGCCGGATAATGCGGCCAGTGAAGGCAGCTCCTGCTGCCTGAATTTCCAAAACATATGGAATTGGAACATTTTGCAATTTTTAAAAATATGTAAATAGCATATTTTGACTTTTCAAAAACATGCAAATAATTTTTATTGCACATTTCAAAAACATAGAAATAAAACATTTTCCACTTTTCTCAAAACATTTAAAAAGATCATTTTGCACTTTTTTGGATCAAGTAAAAAGAACGTTTTTAACTTTTCTAAAACATGTACACAAATAAAACTTTTTGCTTTACCAAAGAAAACCATCAATATAACAAAAATACTGGTTTTTTATATAAACAAATGGCTGCCTACAACCAGTTTCTTTATCCGGCCCTGTTGCTAACTGTAATAATTACAATTCAGTGGAGTTTGATCGTAATAAAATTAATTAGTATTATTTAATATGAGCTTTATGTTTATCGCCTAATGTACTTGCACACAAAAATGTATTCGTTTTGTACTACTCTATAGGAAACGGAACTTGCTTTTCCGGATGGGTGGGTCAAAACAGGGGACGTGGGCTACTTTGATGAGAACGGCTTTGTTTTTGTTGTGGACCGCTTCAAGGAAATTTTCAAATACTATAATGATCATGTACGTGCCTATAACTACGCTGTTTTATTTTCAGCACTCACATTATAATAGTCATTGCTATCATTGCTATAAAACAAAGTGAGCAAAATTCGTTAATTATTTTTTTAGATATCACCGAGTGAGGTTGAAGACGTCATAGGTCAACACGATTCCGTACAAAATGTGTGTGTTGTGGGGATTGTGGATCCAGAGGGTGGAGACCGTATTCCACGGGCATTTGTGACTTTAAAGAATCATGAAGCTTCTGCTGACGAGATTCTCAAGTTTGCAAATAGTAAATTCACATTTTACATGATTATTCAATTACAATAGATTTTATCCGTAATAAGGTATAAGTTTAAATTATTTTTTGCATTTCTATAAATTCCAGATATTTTGCCGCCGTACAAACAGCTACGCGGAGGTCTAATCGTACTTCCAGAACTTCCAATAGGAAAGACAGGGAAAGTGAGTCGTGACATCCTGAGTCAAGTTCAGATTTGTATTCCAAGGGCAATGGAAACCTAATAAGCAAAGAAGAAATTGATCTGTTTTCTAATCTAACCTACAAATACGGCAATCAAACGAAGGCTTTAATGTTAGTTATACTGAATATTTTAAAGTAAACGGATATGAAAGAACATAATGACTGCTATTTCTCTTGATTCTTGATAGCGGATTTATTTCATGCAGTCTAGGTACTTGTAATTCTTTTAGATGGATTTGAGAAAACTAATTTTACTAAGTTTGATAAGTGGGTCAATTGGGAACGATTCACTAAAGACCTGCAAATTTTGATGGTGTAGTATAGGAATTAAATATTGTAATATGTGTAGAACAAGTAAAATTCAATAAATCAAGAGTAAAATTTTCGATACTATATTAACTATATATATTAAATTATATATATAATTATAGTCCGTAAAAAACCAAAATGACCCATTTCCAATTTCAGCTAATAAACAATATCCACTATCTGCCAAAATATTTAAATATGTCTCGAGAGTATTTAAATAGAACATTTTGCACTTTTCAAAAACATGTGAATAGAAAATTTTACACTTTTCAAATTTCAAACACATGGAATTAAAACATTTTACGCTTTTTAAAAACATGTAGATAGAACAGTTCACACTTTTTTAAAACTCTTAACATTTTACGCTTTTCAAAATAATGTAGATAGAGCATTTTACGCTTTAAAATAACATGCAAATAAAACACTTTACGCTTTTTAAAAACATGTATGTAGATAGAACAGTTTAAACTTTCTAACAACTTCTAACATTTTAAGCATGTTTAGCATTTTGCTTTTATGACATAGCTCATTCTGATTCTAGCTCAAATTGGAAATGGGTCATTTTTAGTTCTTCCCAGACGATATAACGTTGAATAAAGTAACGAAAACAAAACTAAAAGACTCTCATTTCTGCTTCATGAATAATTGTTTTCCAAGTAATTAAATATTTGCTATTGTAGGCAAATAATTAACCTTATACTTACATGTTAATGAGCTCGCATGCATGCACTGACATAGCAAATCAATCTTTTTGACACTCATGTGCTTACGTGCTACTTATATTTATTCAATATTGCTTCTGGTTTTGGGATAGAATATATCCTGTCAATCACCCATTTCAGACTCAGACCATAGGAATGCGCTGACCTGAATCATCCCAACCCAAATAGTTACGCAAATTTTTTAACTACGCGTGTGGATTTCTAGGTCAAAGGCGATACGAAAGATTAACAGTAGATAGGCAAATGTATTTAATACACACAAATATTAGTTTACAGCTGTTATTTCATCAAAACTCAATGTATAGTATCTTAAAAGGATGCTAGTAAAGATTGCATAGAACAAAAGTAATGTACCTATTATTTACCTACGGAGTATTTTGCAATAATAACATAATCGACGAGCATCATGTCAAATTGGAATGCCTTATCTTGGCTCTCAAAAATATAAACCAATTTTATTTTACAATCTTTAAAATGAAATTGTCGTCGGTGAGAACTACAGTATTTAACCTCCTCACATTAAAGGTAAATCGGCATACGCATACCGGTACACAATAGAGACTAAGCAAATTATCTGTGCAATCTGCGAAGAAGTACGTGCCTTCATTAATTATGCAATTCAATACTTTGACCTGCTATTCCCTATTTTTCATAGTTTCCGTCGTCTTAATAAAAATACCGTGAAAAATCATAACAAGGCAAAAAGTAGGCTACATCCAACTCTTCCAAAATCCCAATCTCCTTCAGTTTGTTAATTTCATCTTTTTGAGAAAGTCAAGTAAATATTGTCAGACAAAACCTCACCAATTGTGGATTTTTATCATCTGTAACAAAAAGCTGACGATGGAACACTTCAAAGACGGCACTCTCTCCTCTCCATATGATTATCAACTCAGCATCCCACAAGACAAAAATGTAGCAAGTTTTCTTCTAAGGAAAGCTTCAGAGCATTGCCAAAATGGTCTTGGCGAGGTTAAGTGGATTGTAAGTTTTATTTTTAAATGGTTATTTAGGTCAGTTATGTACTTGGGTGTACTGTATTTTCAAATCTTTTATTCGTTTGCAATAATTTAATGATTTAGACGAATACTGAGACCGGAGAATTTACAACATTTTCCCAAGTTGAGCCGCTCTCAAGAAATGTGGCGAGTGGTCTTTTTAAGCGTGGACTGCGTCCTCGAGATATTGTGATGTACAATGCGCAGCATCCCACAAGAGTCCACGTGTTTTTTCTTGGAGTTTGGCGAGCGAATGGGATTTTGAGGTCCATTTATCCTCAGGAAAGTACAGAGACAGTCGTAGAGAAAATTATCGAATGTAAAGCAAGGTTTTTTCTATGTGACACATTTGCTGTTGAAGGGGTGCGGGAAGCTTTGAAGAACGTTCCGTGGCCAGTGGAAATCCTTGTTTTTGGTGAGGCAGAGAATTGTACATCTACGGAGACACTTTTTCAAGATGATGGACAATGTAAGCATTCAATTCCAATTTAATGTGGCATTTTGACAGTACACTACAGATTAATATGAAGTTAAAGTTAATTTACAAAATTGCGAATTCGCTTTGTCTTGGTAGCATGCCCTACTTTGGAAGTTGACAAAACGGATATTGCAGTGATACTGCCGACAAGTGGAACGACTGGGGCGAGCAAAGGAGCTTCCCACACACACGCTGGGGTCATACAAACAATTCTGACTTTTGAGAATTCTTTCTACATTCACGACCCCCATCATCCCTTTCTTGGTTTGTTTAGACAAACGCACATTAGTGGATTTATTTACTGTTTTTCGACTCTCGTGGCTGGAAGAGAAACTGTCACGATGCGGAACACGACGGGGGAAAATATTCTCAATGCAGTGCAAACTTACAAGGTGGGGCGTCTATGCGACTAACTTTATGCCATAGAAACATTCGTTAATAATTTATTAAACATGTATAAGTACGAAAGTAACCCAACTTTTAATTTGTAATACTAACTATTTATCATAATCTTGGCAGCCTTCGGTAGTCTTTGGCTTCCCAGCATTTCTTCTCTGCCTGGCAAATCCCGAAGCTTCTAAAGCCTACGATCTGAGCTCGGTCAAGGTTTTCCTGTGTGGCGGGCTTGTGATTTCCCCGAGTTACATTGCAACGATGGAGTCAATCCCTGGCGTTTCAGCTCGTGTTTTGACTGTACGTTATTTGTCACTTTTCTATTAATTCAGACTAGAAATTTCAGGGAGTTTTAAGTTCAAAAGACACTATCAATTTTAGTTACAATGTATTTTTTAAAGGGTTACGGAATGACAGAATGTGGGTCGTTTGTGTCTTCAAAGAACAGCAGTCTAACTGCCTTGGATCTCCAAGATGATCACATTAAAGGTAGGAACGTTTCTGTGTCTGCCATAAGAATCAGTTCCAAATTTCTAAATGTAATATATTGCAAAAACCCCCCCCCCTTATGCTACCCCACATTCCTTTTTTCAAATTCTCGCCACCATTTGTACTACCCAACCATATTGTATAGTTTTTTTCCGCCCTACTTTTTACCCTACTTTTAATTTAGGTCCCAATTTTCCCTATAAAATGTCCTATATTGTATAGTAAATTATTAAAGCGGCTTGTTAAGGGCTGTAACCCTGTTTTCTACATTCTTATATAGCCAGTTTATTTTCATCATACCCTATTTTTTAAAAGCCTTTTATCCAACTTGTTACCCTATTTTCTGCCTAAAAATGTATGTAGGGTGATACGTTTGAATAAACTGTATTTAAAACCGACTCTTGATTTTTGGGTCGTAGATGTTCCGCCCTTCAGCCCAGGGAAACTAGTTCCCGGAACATCGCTTCAAGTTCGAGACTTGGAGACAAATAAATGTCTTGGGCCAAACCAACGAGGTGAACTTTATGTATTGAGCCCCATAACTTGTGCAGGCTATTACAATAGGCCTGAGGTAAGATTCATACCCGAAAATTAAATGATATTACCCTGACAAAAATAACTCCAACCGTGATCATTACAATTCAAGAGATCTTGACTCTAATAAAATTAAATATTAATGTTTAATAATAGATTTACCTCTACCCTCTAATGCACCTAATCACAAGAAAGTATTTTGTTTTTACTACTCTATAGGAAACTAAACTTGCTTTCCCGGACGGCTGGGTCAAAACCGGGGACGTGGGCTACTTTGATAAGAATGGCTTTGTTTTTGTTGTGGATCGTTCCAAAGAAATTTTTAAATACTATAATGATCATGCAAGTGAAGTAACTATACTAAGAAAAAAATGTTTAGAACTCACATTACAGGAAAAAAGTCATTGCTATACACAAATACACACAGAAAAAGTGAGCAAAATTTCATAATTATTTTAGATATCACCGAGTGAGGTGGAAGACGTCATAGGTCAACACGAGGCCGTAGAGAATGTGTGTATTGTTGGGATTCCAGATCCAGAAGGAGGCGACCGTATTCCCCGGGCGTTTGTGACTTTAAAAAATCATAAAGCTTCTGCTGACGAGATTCGCAAGTTTGCAAATAGTAAATTTACATTTTACATGATTATTCAATTACAATAGATTTAATCCGTTTGAGATAAGGTGTAAGTTTAAATTATTTTTTGCATTTCTATGAATTCCAGATATTTTGCCGTCGTACAAACAGCTGCGTGGAGGTCTCATCGTACTTCCAGAACTTCCACTAGGCAAAACAGGGAAAGTGAGTCGTGACATTTTGAGTAAAGTTCAGATTTGTGTTCCACGGGCAATGGAAACTTAAGCCAAGAAGAAATTACATGGTTGTTATCCAACACAATCACGACAAATATACGAATACACAAGCATTATTAGTTATCCTGAATACTTTAATAGATGTAATTATATACTCCTATTGCTGCTGATAGTGGATGTATTTTATGTAGTTTAATTTCTAGTGATTTATGTAGATGGATTATAGAAAACTAATTATCTGAAACAAATTTTGTAAAGTAGGTCAAGGGTAGGCGGCGGGACGGGGGTGAAGATTCACTAAAGATCCAAAAATCCGATGGCGTAGTATGAGAATTAATCATTGTAATATTTGTAGAACAAGTAAAATTGAATGAATCCAGAGTACCATTTTCGGCAAATTCAATTTTTGTACTACATGTAACTGCATGCTGTGGACAGATGCAACCTTTTATTGTTAGTCTATAGTAGTCTTGTCTGCGTCAAAAGCACTTAAGAATGAAGGGTATGTCAGCGATGATGTAGTACGAGAATTAAATATTTTAATATTTGTAGAAAAAAAAATAAAGTTTAATAAATCTATAATAACATGTTTTGGCAGCTAATGCTATTAAATACTCGATTACATCAAGTTTTCTCTGGTGGCTAACGCTAAGCTAACTCTAGTATGTTATGTAGCTTAAAACAAATTGAGACATAATTAGCCTTAAAAAATTGTTGGAAATTTACAAGAGCGGGTCAGAGCAAAAAAGTTAGAATAGTGATTCAAGTTTAACTGTTAACTGTTCATAACATTTAAAGTGTCTTCGTTGCTTTCCTGGTTTTTTTTTCTGAATGACCCTGCTTCGAATCCGTCAGGTGGCGACTTCTTTTTTTGATTTTTTTTCTTTCATACGTAATAAAACTACATATTGTTAGAATCAATGAAATGAGCTCGCAAAAATCAATCTCATGAGTCTAATTTTTATTTTTTAAAACAGACTTTTGGCCTCAAAAGTATAAATTTTATGAATATTTACAAAAACTTAAATTCTTTGAATTTTGAAAAAGTTTGAAATTTATTTTAAGAAAACTGTATAAGGATTGGAAAAATTGAAATTTTGTCAAAATCAGAGATTGAACATGTGGGAACTACAGAGTGGCAAAAAGTCAAAACTTTAATTTTTATGAGCTTTGAAGGGGCACTGTGACGTCTTTGACTGAAAAACGTAATATGCGGTCAGGTTACTTTGGATTTGTATTATTTTATACAAGCCTGTTTATTTTTGTTGTTGTAATTTTTCATTGAAGCCTTTTAATATGTAATACTATTAAGTGTCGCATGAATATTCATTAATTCTGTTAAATTATTTTGTAATTTACCCTGTCAGTCATAGAATTCATTTTACTTACCCCCAATTTCCCAAATAGTTGACCTATTTACAGCTACTTCACTGAAGCAGATAAGGCCGGAGGCAATAGAGAACTGATTTTCGAGTTGGGTAATTGGCAGTTTGCATGGGAGAATTTCGACTGATTTTCAGTATGTCAACAAACAGGCAAATCATCCTAACTCAATTCTTTCTAACTGCTACTCACGCTTATAGCCACAGTAAATAAATACTAAATCCAGGCAGAGCGGAGGTCTAGACCAAAGGCGAAATGAGACACATGACCATGGCGATAGTGATGTGATAATGATAATTACATACATTTATAAGGTTATTGCCAATACAGGATATGCATTGAGATGCGCCTTATATTTATGTAACGCACAAAAAGGAATTTACTACAAATAAGAATAATATACTGTTCACAAGTTTAACAATTATTTCACTAAAAATCGAAATACCCTTTTTATACAAAACGTAAAATCAAGAAAAATACAACCTGAGCTCTGTCAAGATTGTTATTTGCGGTGGGTTTGTGATTTCACCCAACTACATTAGAACGATGGAATCTATTCCGGAAGTTTCAGCTCGGGTTATGACTGTAAGTAGTCGCATTGGTAAAATTATCAATTTAACACAGAGCCAAGAAAAATCTCTCATTTTTGGAAACAAATAATTTCTTTCCATTTTTAAAAACCCAGAAATTATTATAAAGATAATATATTTTCTTCCCTGGAAAACTACACGCTCTTTTTTAAAAAATCGGACAAAAATGTTGAAACTGCAGGGTGTTAAAGATCTAAAAATTCATACTCGGGTGATGGCGCCCGTTTAATTATCATTAGACAATTTATACTTTCAAATATCGGAATACTTTTCACTTACTTGGCTCAAGAATGTACTTTTGCATATTAAAAAAAACCATTTACTTCTATTCTTGAGAATCCTAACACGCAAATGTTTCTCACTTGATACAAGCTCAAATCAAGCTACAAGCATCGCATGAATTTTCCACTTTATTTTCATTAATCTACATCAACACCTCCTGTAATGCGGTTACACAGTTCACAATTCCAAGAAACTAGACATAAGGTATGATTAAAACTAGTAACTATACTTATTAGATAATTATAAGCGGAACCTTTAATTAAAATTACAACAAAAAAACAGGTTTATATTCACTAACGCGGTCGGAATCCCGAATTTAAAGCGAAGTTTACGTGTAGGTACAAACGGATAAAACAAGTTTGCAAATTTAATATTAGTGTGCGAAAATACCAAATATGAGGAATTTAAAATCTGAAATTACCATTCTCAGTAAACCGTGATACAAAATTCCAGGGAATTTATGTTTCATATCCGAATTCCTACTAACAAAATTCATAATAAAAGAATATGCAACATAATCCTGACTTCGAATTGAAAATGTGAAATGCACAATTCCACAATTCCTTGGAATTAGGCAATCTTGGTGATGCATCAAGATGGTACGTTATTCACAGACAAAGTAGCAGGTACAAGAGAACAGGGTAGTAGATATTTTGTAATATTTAAAGTAGATACAAGCTAATTCTTTGGCTCAATTCAAAACTGCTACTGGAAGTAAAAGGATCTGTTGAAGTTGATCGCATCGTTGCTAAAACGCTGAACCAAAAATTCTTAGATAGCAAATTGTAAGTATTTATTTAGTCACTAAAAGCTGACTTTAATTATAAGTTCAAAGTTTACAAAAAATTAAAATTAAGCTTAAAGTTCAGACTTTATTTAGTCAAGTAAAGACGGACAGGAAAGACAAATTGGTGATTTTCATCATCTCCAACAAAAAACTGAAAATGGAACACTTCAAAGACGGCACTCTCTCCTCTCCATATGACTATCAACTCAATGTCCCACAAGACAAAAATGTTGCAAGTTTTCTTCTTAGGAAGGCTTCAGAACATTGCCAAAATGGTCTGGGCGAGGCCAAGTGGCTTGTAAGTTTTAATTTTATTTTTAAATGTGTATTTAGACAAATTATTACAAATTTTTCATGATGTCCAGTTTGATTAATTAATATCCAAATATCTTGCAAAAAGTGTTTGGGAAAAATACGGCAACTCTGTCTATTTTATCATCACCAAAAAAAAATAAAATAAGTCTATTACATATCGTCTGTAAAGAACCAAAATGACCGATATCCATTTTTAGACAAAAACAATATGCACTATCTACAAAAATATTCAAATATGTCTTAAGACTAAGACCATTTAAATAGAACATTTTGAACTTTTAAAAAATATGTAAATAGAAAATTTTAGTTTTTTCGAACGCATAGAATTATAAATTTTTGCACCTTTTCAAAAACGTTGAATAAGAACATTTTTCACCTTTTTAATCTCATGGAATTAGAACATTTTGCTCATTTTCAAACATATGGAATTAGAACATTTTGAACATTTTAAACATATGGAATTAGAACATTTTGCACCTTTTTATACACATGTAATTAGAACATTTTGTACCTCTTCAATAACGTTATTAGGACATTTTACGTTTTTCAAAAACTCTTAATTAACATTTGACGCATGCTTCTCATTTTGTTTTTATGACATAGCTCATTTTGATTGTAGCTTAAATTGGATATGGGTCATTTTGGTTCTTCACTGACGATATAGATTGTATGTTAGTACATAGTGAAAATTTCAAAATTACCATGGCAGCATTATACTTTGTTATTACATTTTGAATTTTAACCTTGTTTTTGCAATAATATGTTGCTCTAGACGAATACTGAGACGGGAGAATTTACAACATTTTCCCAAGTTGAGCCACTCTCAAGAAATGTGGCAAGTGGTCTATTTAAGCATGGACTGCGTAGTGGAGATATTGTGATGTACAATGCGCAGCATCCCACGAAAGTCCACGTGATGTTTCTTGGAGTTTGGCGGGCAAATGGGATTTTAAGATCCATTTATGCTCAGGAAAGTACAAAGACAGTCGCAGAGAAAATTATCGAATGTAAAGCAAGATTTTTTCTGTGTGACACATTTGGTATTGAAGGGGTGCGGGAAGCTTTGAAGAAGGTTCCGTGGCCAGTGGAAATCCTTGTTTTTGGAGAGGCTGAGAATTGTACATCTACGGAGACGCTGTTTCAAGATGATGGGGAATGTGAGAATTTATTTCTTTAATATCACACTTGAGCAGTACCTACAATTCGGAACCATATTATGAAGTTGTATATATAATTTACAAAGTTTCAAATTCGCTTTATGTAATTATGTCTTGGTAGCTTGCCCTCCTTCAGAAGTTGAAAAAACAGATATTGCAGTAATACTGCCGACAAGTGGAACGACTGGGGCGAGCAAAGGAGCTTCCCACACACACGCTGGACTCCTACAAACAATTCTTTCTTTCGAGAATTCTTTTTATTTTCACGATCCAGATCAACCATTTTTAGGTTTGTTTAGTCAAACGCACGTCACTGGATTTGTGATATCTTTCACAACGCTCGTGGCTGGGAGAGAAACTGTTACAATGCGGAACGCGACGAGGGAGAACATTCTCAAGGCTGTGGACACTTACAAGGTGGGACATGGATTTAATTTGGATATCTATGCAATTTTTACATTATGCAACAAGTATTTTAGTTCCAAATTTATCTGTATTAGCCATATCGTCTGTTTTCTGTGAAGAACTAAAATAACCTATATCCATTTTTAGCTACACACAGTATTAACTATCTACAAAAAAATGTAAACATGTCTGGAAAGCATTTAAATGGAATATTTTGGACTTTTTCAAAACATGTAAATATAAAAGTTTGCACCTTTTCAAAAAAATTGAATTAGAACATTTAACACTTTTCAAAAACAAGTAAATATTACATTTTACACTTTTCAAAAAGACGTAAAAAGATCATTTTACACTTTTCAAAAACAAGTAAATAGAACATTTTACACTTTTCAAAAACACGTAAATAAAACATTTTACACTTTTCCAAAATTTGTAAATAGAACATTTTACACTTTTCAAAAATAGATGAGTAGAACATTTTACACTTTTCAAAAACACGTAAATAAAACACTTTACACCTTTCAAAATCAAGTAGGTAAATAGAGCATTTTATACTATTCAAAATCTCGTAAATAAAATTTTTAGCATGTTTTTCATTTTGTTTTGATGAGATAGTTCATTTTGATTGTAGTTCAAATTGTATTGGGACATTTTGGTTCTATTCACAGACGATAATTATGTATAAAAGTAACTGAAGTGTTGAAATTGCCCTACTAACTAATTATTATAATCTTGGTAGCCTTCATTAGTCTTTGGCTTTCCATCGATTCTTCTCTGTCTGGCGAATCCCGAAGCTTCTAAAGTCTATGACTTAAGTTCAATCAGGATTTTTTTGTGCGGCGGGCTTGTGATATCACCAAGTTACATTGCAACGATGGAATCTATCCCCGGAGTTTCGGCTCGTGTTGTAACTGTACGTAATCACTATATTTTATTTAATAATATTAAACCAGATACAGATGGGCGTTTAAAATACACTATTGATTTTGGATGCAATTTCTTTTTAAAGGGTTACGCTATGACGGAATGTGGGGCGTTCGTGTCTTCAAAGAACAGCAGCAGCCCAACTTGTGCGAATAACCTCCAAGATGGTAAAATTTTTAAAGGTATAGAAAAGTTTCTGTTATTACAATCAGTTTCAACTGTCTAAACCTAATAATTTGTATTTAAAAATTGCTTTAAATTTCGTCTTTGTAGATGTTCCGCCCTTCAGCCCAGGAAAACTAGTTCCCGGAACATCACTACAAGTTCGAGACTTGGGAACGAATGAGTGTCTTGGGCCGAACCAACGGGGTGAACTTTACGTATTGAGCCCTATTACTTGTGCAGGCTATTACAATAACTCGGACGTAAGAATCAAGCTACAAAAGTAGACGTTAAAACCTAGAAATCAAAAACGCCAACTGTACAAAAATAATGTAATTTTTTTTGGCACTACACCATAGGAAACTAAACTTACTTTCCTAGATGGTTGGATCAAAACGGGAGACGTCGGTTACTTTGATGAGAACGGCTTTGTTTTTGTTGTGGATCGTTCTAAAGAAATGTTTAAATACTTTGGCAATCACGTACGTACGTTTGTAGCATTTTGTAATAATTATATCTGTACAAAATAAAAATTAAGGTATGACCCTTAACTAATGTGATCGACTTATAAATTGTTATTGTTTTGGAATCCGCCGCACCTTACACAATTAATGGACGATCCCTATCCCTAAAAATTTAAAAAAAAATATACGCATTGAATTACATCTTATTGCCTAATTAATGTAAATCAAAGTTAATACAAGCCATATACCTACATGGAAGCGTTAATTATTTTAGATATCCCCAAGTGAGGTGGAAGACGTCATAAATCGTCACGAGGCAGTGGAAAATGTTTGTGTTGTGGGGATTGTGGATCCAGAAGGAGGCGACCATATTCCACGGGCATTTGTTACTCTAAAAAATCTTGAAGTATCTGCTGACGAGATACGCAAGTTTGCAAATGGTATTCAATCAATGTACCTACCTACACATTTAAAAATATGATATAATTTTTAAATTAATAACAATTTTACCTAAAAAGTAACCCAAGATGGAATATTTCACGTGATTAAAATTTTCATACGTTTTCCTAATTCTTTGATTTTATTTGCATTTGAATTTTAAAGCTGATTTACATTTAAAATTTTTACAACTCCAAAAAATGACATGAGTGGCAACTTCTTTTTTTTTAAATTATGATTTTGTGAGCCATTATTGGCTAAAGCTAAAAGTAATTTATTGTGGATTTCTAAATAAATTTCAGATATCTTGCCACAGTACAAACAGTTACGTGGTGGCCTTTTCGTTCTTCCGGAACTTCCAATGGGCAAAACAGGAAAAGTAAGTCGTGACACTTTGAGTAGAGTTCAAATTTGTGTTCCAAGGATGACGGAAACTTAAACTTATAATAAAATGACAGAATTCTAAATAGTATAGCATTATTTCAAATTGAAATGCCTTATTTTGGCTTTTACAAATATGAAACAAAGATGTATATTAGAATTTTGTAAAAACATGGAATTCATAATATACACTTTTTTACAACTTTTCAAAATACAAAATTAATTTATATTTTGCACCTTTCAAAAACATAAAATAAAACTATTTTCCACGATTTTAACTAAGGAAATTTAAATAAAAATATTACACAACAAAAAGTTACCACAATTTGCACTTTCTAAAAACTCATAAGTAACATTTTACGCCACGCATGTTTCTGATTTTGTTTTTATGACATAGCTCATTTTGATTTCAGCTTAAATTGGAAATGGGTCATTGTGGTTCTTCACAGACAATATATTATGTTTCTTATCTTTAATTTTCTTAAGGGGCAGGGGTAATAATAATAAAGTTAATTTGAGAAGCGTAACTTAGTGAAGTGGAATATAGATACATTTAATTATTTAAATCATACATTTTTTCCGCGCTCCAAAAAAAGTAATGCAAAAACTACAACAAGAAGAAGAAGCAGATGTTTGGGCATAGGTTTTACAGTTCATTTATTAAAATGTATAATAAAATATTTATTGAGAGATTACACAACTGTTTTTTTCTCATGATCTTGTACACTAACTAGTTCAAGTATTATGTAGGTATTATAGAAATCTGTACTCCACCTTCAACAAACACTGCCTACCTATAAAATTATGCACACTTTTGACTTGAGCAATAAGTAGGTGTGTAGTGCTTGCTAACTTCTTTCGCAAGCCTTCAAGTTTTTGCACAATAACATTTTGAAAATAAAAATATCATGTTATGTAATCACGGAATACAAGTGAATGCAACTTTTTGCACTAATAAAAATATACAATTAGAACATTTGAAACTTTTCAAAAACTAAAATTTGATCATTTCGCACATTTCAAAATATGATTATTTATTTTTGATATTTTTCATTTTATTATAGGACTTCATATTAGATATTATACAATAAATTCATTTTTAACCGTCTTCGTTAATCTGTTCATCTTTTACAAATAAAAGTGTAAAAAAAACAATTATATTCAGTATTTTACAATGCTATGTTGGTAGAAAAATAGGTAAACTATGAGTTTGAATCACTTTTTGTTTGTAATGCATTATATTTAGGACGAATACTGAGACGGGAGAATGTACAACATTTTCGCAAGTTGAACCAATCTTGAGAAATGTGGCGAGTGGCCTATTTAAGCGTGGACTGCGTCGTGGAGATACTGTAGTGTTCAGCGCTCAGCATTTCACAAAACTCCACATGTTCCTCTTAGGGGGTTGGCGAGCAAATGGGATTTTAAGGTCCGTCTATTCTCAGGAAAGTACAGACACAGTCGCGGAGAAAATCATTGAATGCAATGCTAGATTTTTTCTATGTGACGAATTTGCTGTGGTCGATGTAAAAGAAGCTTTGAAGAAAGTTCCATGGCCAGTTGAAATTCTTGTTTTTGGAGAGGCAGAGAACTGCACTTCTACACAGGAGCTATTTCAAGATGACGGGGAATGTAAAGATCTAATTTTAATTTAAAAAGGCACTTCAGTACAAGACTATATTGCGCATCTTAACCCTACGGTTTTGCTTTACCAATTTCTCGGTAGCTTGCCCGACTTTAAACCTAGAAGAAACCAATATTGCGGTAATACTACCAACAAGTGGAACGACTGGAGCGAGCAAAGGCGCCTCCCACACGCATTCTGGAGTCCTAAAAACAATTCTGATGTTTGAGCACTGCTTCTATTTTCACGACTCAGCTCGCCCATTTCTCGAATTGGGGATACAAACCCACATCAGTGGATTCATTTTCCCATTTATGACGCTTATGGTTGGGGGAGACACACTCACGACGGGGGAAAATATTTTTAAGGCAATTCATACTTACAATGTGATTTATCAGGGATCGTCCATAAATGACGTCACATGTAGGGCCAATGGATCCACTATGGTAAATTTAGACATTTACGCAATGGCTAAGCTCATGACTGGAAAAGTAGAGTGTCCTTAAATTGATAATTCTTTAGTGACATCACTTATGGACATTCCCTTTGTGACAAAGTTCTATCAGTGCGATTTATTTTATTATTTTAAATTGCATCACTAATATAAAATAAATTTTTCACCTTAATTCGGCCAAACCATACAAGAGCATCCATGGAATTAAGAACTTACTCCACCCGATTATGAAATATTCCTTAAGCAAACGCAATAACATCACAACAGTGGAAAATAGAAATCGTAAAGATACTTTTACGGAAATATACCTCCCAACATTCTACAAAAGAACAAAACCAAACTAATAAAGGAAACAACAATATTACAAAATAATACTGCAGCTACATCAACAACTACAGCAAATTCTCGGAATATCCATGGATTCAACAAAACAAAATTGCAATAATCGCTTACAAAACATACTAGTTCACCAATGTTTACTCCATCAAAATAAATCAATAGTTATAACCATAAGAAAAATTGCAAATTCGTGTACTTTAAACTTCAAACTTTAAACTTGTCAACTTCCTGTTTTAATTTTATTTTATTTTAAAAATTATTACAATTAAATAACCTCAAAATAAACTTTTATTATATTTATTTATTATAGTATATCAAATTATGTAACTCAGAAATTACTTTTGTTAACTTTGTGTGATGGGTGTAATGCCTTCAGGCACAATAAAGTCAATCAATCAATCAATCAATCAAATAAATTTTTTCATGTCAGCCTTCGTTAGTCTTTGGCTTCCCATCGCTTCTCCTCTGTTATTCTGTTTGGCCTATCCCGATGCTTCTCAAACGTTCGACCTAAGCTGTGTGAGGACCTTTGTGGTGGGCAGGCTTGTGATTCTTCCCAGTTACATTGCAACGATGGAGTCCATCCCTGGCGTCTCAGCCCGTGTTATGACTTTAAGTAGTCATATCATCAAAATATGGTTCACTATTTTGAATTTGAAGTGCAAAGTTTCATTAAGTAAACCTTATTGCCTGTTGTGGGATTAACGGGCTATGGTATGACGGAATGTGGAACGTTTGTGTCATCAAAGAACTGCAGCCACTCTACTGAAGATCCTCAAGACGATGACATTCATAAAGGTATCAATTTCCAGGATTCAAAAGCTGTATAAAATTTTATTTAACTTTTCTTTGAATTTCTTAAATATCTCAAAATTTTCATTGCAGACGTTTCGCCATTTAGCCCTGGGAAATTAGTTCCGGGGACATCACTTTAAGTTCGAGATTTGGGGACGAATAAATGTGTTGGCCCAAATCAAAGAGAGGAACTTTACGTATCGAGCCCCATTACTTGCGCAGGCTATTGCAATACACCTGAGGTAAAAACTAAACACGTCACCGGAAACATTTACATGGATTTTGCTACCCGTGAATTTAATTGTCTTACATTTATTTTTCAAAAATCCATTTTAAGTGACAAAAAATTCCATAAACGGTAAAAAGAAAGTCCCCTTTAACCTGATACCTTATTTTAGGAGTTTCCTTGTAACCGGATAATTTTACCATTGAAACATAGGATGGTCAACCAAACACTTCAAATCTGTCCCGTTTAGGCAGTTTTCCTTTTTAGCAGAATCCCTTTTAGGTTAATTTGTCTGTATCAATAAATTGTGTTATCTGTTTGTACTACTTTAAAAGGAAACTAAGCTTTCTTTCCCGGATGGATGGGTCAAAACGGGGGACGTTGGGTATTTTGATGAGAATGGTTTTGTTTTCGTTGTGGATCGCTTTAAGGATACTTTTAAATACTACGGTGATCAAATTTGCTATGTCATTTTTGTTTTGTGTCGTTGCATAATTTTCGTGGATCATCCATAAATGATGTCATAGTTATTGTCGGTGGATCTAATCTAGTTGGGATTTAACGTTAACGATTACCATTTACTTTATGTTCCCGCGATGAAATGGAGGTAGGAGACGCCGTAAGAAATTAGTCATGATTCATAGACCATCATTAGACACAAGTTATTTAAAGATTTTTTTGTAGATATCACCGAGTGAGGTGGACGACGTCATAATTCGTCACGAGGCAGTGGAAATTGTGTGTGTCTCTCTGGGCCGGGAGAGAAACACTAACTATTCGGAGCATCTCCAGTGACAACATTTCTAAGGGGGTTCAAACGTACAAGGTAGGTCCTTGGTCTTAAGGGGAAGGGGTCGTCCATAAATGACGATTAGGGAAGTTTCATGACTTAAATATACTTCATTTAATCCAACAGCCTTCATTAGTCTTTGGCTTCCTATTATTTCTGCGCTGTGTCTGTCAAATCCCGAGGCTTCAAAAGGCTACGATCTAAGTTCCATTAAAACAATACTGACAGGCGGGATTGTGATTTCACCCAGTTACATTGCAACGATGGAGTCCAAACCGGGCGTCTCCGCTCGTGTTATAACCGTAAGCGTTCACTATAATCTTAAAAAAATTGTGTTCTGTTAAATGCGCTACGAATCTCTCATTTCTCGCATTTTGTATAAGGGCTACGGGATGACGGAGAGTTGGGTTTTTGTCACCTCAAAGAACGGTGACCCATTAACTTCTGCGCATGTGCAAGGACATCCATTTTTGAAAGGTAATATTTTACAAAAATATCAGTTACCGTGAATGCTTAAATAAGATTTAAATACATTAGTTTGTTTTGTCTCATCACAGATGTGCCACCGTTCAGTCAAGGGAAATTAGTTCCTGGAACGTCCCTTCAAGTCCGGGATTTAGTTACCAATGAATGTCTCGGCCACAATCAACAGGGTGAACTTTATTTTTAAAATCGTATCACTTGCGCTGGCTACTACAATAATATTGAGGTAAACTGTGACGTATGTACATGCATGTACATTAAAATAGCATCTGTGAAGAATCAAACTAGCCCATATCTATTTTGAACCAAATACAAAATATAAAATAATAAAATGTGACCTAAATGTATAGGAAACCAAGCTTGCTTTTCCAGATGGATGAGTTAAAACGGGAGACGTTGGTTACTTTGATGAAGATGGTTTTGTTTTTGTAGTGGGCCGTTGTATAAAGAAATCTTCAAATATTATAATAATCACGTACGTAACCAGTATGTTGCTAATTTCAACTTCACAGATATTTAAACACAATAAAAATACCTGTAGAAATGCTTGTTACCGTTATCAACCTGACAATCAGTAAATGTCAAAATGTATTTTGAAACAATAACATTTTCAGCAATTCCTGCAAACCTGTCTACTAAAAGATACACGTATATTTAATTATGTTATTTTAGATTTCGCCAAGTGAGATTGAAGATGTCATAAGTCGTCACAGTGCCGTACAAGAGGTATGCGGTATGCGTTGTTGGGATTGTGGACCCGGAAGGTGGGGATCATATTCCTCGGGAATTTGTCACTTTGAAAAATGCTAATGCATCGGCGAACGATATTTTCAAGTTCGCCAATGGTAAATTTTATTTTTATTACTTCTTGTAACTATTTTTTTTTAATTCTAAACTGTGAGCTGCACTTATTATTGAACCCTAAAAAATAAATTTTTATGTGATAGACAACTTGCCATCGTACAAAAAACTGCGTGGAGGCCTCTATGTACTTCCAGAACTGCCAATGGGGAAAACTGGAAAGGTGAGCCGAGAAATTTTGAGCGAGGTTCAAATTTCTGTTTCAGTGGAGATATGTAGCAACCTATAATAATTATGAAATCAAATAAATGTGTAACCATGCAACAAAACAAATTCTGTTAAGTCCACATAATTTATCTAATCCACTGGACTTAAACTGGTCGCGTTTTTGCTAACAAATACATTATAAGTCTCATATCGTCTACGAAGAACCAAAATGGCTCATTTTAAATTTGACCTAGGATTAAAATGACCTAGGTCCTAAACTACAGTAAATAAAATTCATGCTTACAGTGCTAATCAAAGGAGCAAATTGTTCTATTAACATGTTTTTTAAGTGCAAAATGTCCTATTTAGGTGTTTTTTAAAGGTGCAAAATGTTCTATCTCCATGTTTTTCAAATGTGTGTAACATATTCGTTTTACATGTTTTTTAAAAGTGTAAAATGTCCTGTTTACATGTTTTTTAAAAGTGCAAAATATTCTATTTACTTGTTTCTTGAAAAATGCACAAGGTTCTGTTAACGTGTTTTCGTGAACATGTTATTTTAATTTTTTCTGTAGATAGTGCATCTGTTTTTACTAAAAATGGATTTGGGTCATTTTGGTTCTTCACATACGATATGTATTATTAAAAGCATGGAATCCCTCTAAAATCTGTCAAAATGGTATACATTAACATAAACGTATTTCATTTGGAACTATAGTATTGGTGAAATAAAAATCATTTATTTTAATGTCTGTCAGGGAGTAAATTAACTATTTATTTGTGCAATCTATTTTTTTATAGGTGAATTACATTCAGCATCGATTAATAATTTGCTAAATCAGCTTAAGCGTGTTTAATTCTTGCAATTGAATTGAATGAATTGATTATTGAATTGAAATTCTGTGCAAAATGTTTTGATTGTGTCGTGTAAACTGTAAACATACGCAGGAATAATAGTCAATTAAATCCGCAGCATTGTCTCGTCTTCTAATGCAAATTGTAACTACGACCACATTTTTCTCGAGACAAAAATGTAGTAGAATTTGTACTTAACACATAGGGCTTCTCTTCCTTGTCAATTTCCTTGCCTTGGTGGAGCAAAATGGATCGTAAAAGGGTAAGTTTTAAAAAAATAATAATTTTAAGTTGCTAAACGTAATAGCTAATTAGAATTCTAACAGCTTGATTCATATTCCTTACAGATGGATCCACGAGAGTTTAAAAAAAATTGGAAAACAAAGTAGCTTTATCCAACACATTTTAAATTAAATACTATCTAAATATTATAACCAAATATAACTGTTTAAGCTTAAATAGGTGACGGTTGCTAATAGTTCTAGAATCCGAATTTAGATGAACCACAAATGTTTTTCGTTCCTGTCCTTAACATAGTTTTCTGTTACTTTTGTATATTTCTTAAGTCAATCTCTGTTTACGACCCTTAAATGTATTTCCGACGATACTCAGCTGCAAGGCCATGCACGAATCCGACGTCACACACACACTTCCGCGTCTTCTTGTCGCAAACGTTTATGTAGTTGCCTGTTTTGTAATGCCTGCTTGCTGATCTGGAATTATTTCCGTTTTCCGTTGAAGAAAACATGTATTACATTTATGAGGATGTTTGTGTTATCCTTGCACACCCGCCAAGACGGATTCAAATATACCCAGGAACCTGAAAGTTGTCGACATTCCCCCGATGCCCCAGACCGAGCCTCTCATGATCAATTCCATGATTTCGAATCCGAACCTTGGTCTTATATTTCTTATTCTCGCTATAATGAAAAAACGATACAAGAAATGGAATTTAACTTAAGATACAATTGTATATTGAATGAGGTTGAAATAAATAGAAGATCTGAGAGAAGGGATGGAGATTGCTTTAATGTTGAAATAAAATTAAAATTGAAATGTTGATTTTTATTTATAGTACGGTTGAACGGTCTACTGTGTGAATTTATTGATGTCATAGTTCTTATACATACCTAAATGTTAAAGTGTTTATTGTGTCTTGCAGTACATACATTAAAGTTGACATAATTAATTTTTACATTCTGTTACATAGTGACATACTGTCAAAAATAGTGATTAGATAATAGTACATATTGTGTTACGGTATATTTTTTTTAATACTTTAAAAACATAAAACGTACATATCGCCTTTAAAGAAGTAAATATGTCCTAAATCCATTTTTTAGCTAAAGACTAAAAGCCAAATACACTAATTACTAAAAAATTAACACATCAGGAAAATGAAGGTTTGCACATAGAAAATTCTTTGAATTTTCAAAAAATGTGTACATAGAACATTTCGCACATTTAAAAACGTATACATAGAACATTTTGCTTATTCAAAAACACGTAAATACATAACTTCTTGCAGTTTTATACACGATGCCAATAAAACATTTTGCAATTTTCAAAAAGTCGTAACTAAAAAATTTGACGCATTTTAAAGTGTCATGATTAGCAATAATTTTTAATCATATCTCATTTAGTACTTTGTGAAGTAACACATTTTATATCTATCCTAAACATAGTAAGACAAAACAAAAGTGACCTGGCTGTTTTCGTTCACGACCGGCCTCCCGGTCGACAAAACCAAAAAATGTTGGGCTCTACCCAGGCTCACTCAATTTTCCTCTGGACTCATTTGGACTCATGCCATGAGCCCATATTGAGGGCTCATGGGTTTTTCGTTTCCGTAGTGGGGTATTGAGTCCGACTCATTCAAAAGTGACCGTCTGGCTCATTTTGGACTCAGTACTGTCTTCCAAAAAAATATCGAGTACTGCAAACTGAAAACTGCAATTGGTACTGGCACTGGCACTGGCACCTGGCACTGGCACTGGCACTGGCACCTGGCACTGGCACTGGCACTGGTGACGGTTACTGTACTGCTAGTAATATTTTAATTGAAGCAGTGGCTTGTGATGTGACTTTTGGTGTGTAAGCAGCGTAAGGAGTGTCAGTGTCAAGTAGCAAATGGCAAATGGTGTTGAAACTTGAGCTGATGTGAACCGTGAGACCGTGACAATTAACTATTTTAAAATAAAAATAATTGTGTTATTTTAGGTAAATTTTAACTACTAATTAAATGTCTGATCAGAATTACATTTTTAACAATACTTTAGACAGTTCAGATATTTTTAACGTTTCTGCAATCACAGGGCTAGATTTAGATCTATCTAGCAGTTCAGATATTATACCTGGCGGGATTCAGGGGTTTGACAATATTGATAATGAAGCCGAATATATTAATAGCAAAAAAACTGATTTAATATTTTCATCTGAAGATAATAACAGTAGAAGTATGACTACCAGAAGTACGAAAAGCAGGAGTATTGGTCTGAAATTTCATGAAAGTGATGAAAGGAGCTCAATGTTTGGTGCTCGACGCAATTTAGTTAATAATGCAACAAACATGAGCATTATTGCCCACAACGGAAGTCAAGAATCCCTGTCGGTGTCTCTACAGGAAGCAAGCAAAATTAACGAAGTTAGTTCAGCCTTTTCTGACCCATCCACAACAACAAAAACCAGTATTTTGAAGCCTATCGAATCACGGACGTCTACTCCTACTCCTACCTCGAATAGTTTTTTAACCATAGCATCAGTTGACAAATCTGCAACTTCAGCCACAGGTTCTGCTACCAAGTTGCAACAAGAACCAAAACCAAAATTTTCAGCAAACATAAGTATTTTGTCAACAACTAATAATAGTGCAGACGTTCAGCTCGAAATGAAACTTCCAGGCATAAATGCGGTATCGTCAAGTACAAGTTGCGGTGCTGGTGCTAATTATTTGCAAGGTAAGTTTATAATTGTATATTAAAACATTAAACATTATTATGTGTTAAGCAAAAAAAGTAGCTACAGGCTACATGCAGCTATCTGCTATACATGCTTTGATGCTCCACAATGCAGTCCCACCTAATTACTGGGTATTGCTATTTGACATATGTAATTAGTTTTAGTTTCAGTTATGTTATTTTTAGTATAAATAATAACTGAATAATATTATAATTAAATATGTAACTTAAACAATAATGTATTTTTTTGTTTCGTTTTTATAGAATTGGGGGCTGGATTATTTACAATAGGGCAGAACAGCACAGTAAATATTTACGTGTCTAAGTGTGTTAATTGCACGAGCAAGAGTGGCTGCGGAGTACAACCTGTGCCTTTGCCTATATCTGCTAAGGAAGCTACATGACAATCAGATCAAGGACCCTCACGAATTAATATAATTGCTAACAATGCAGAAAATTGTAACCTACTTGTTGCTAACCCTCATGGTGACGGTAAAATTCAAGAAAACGAGTTATTAGAAGAATCAGAGTCAGAGCCATCACCAACTTCGCCAACTTATATCAACAGCAACAACACGTCACCGACACTGACACCAACACCGTCCAATACAGTGATCTCACCGTTAATACCTTGTAATGACAATGACATAAATTCGAACTTCAACTCTTTCATTGTTCGTAGAGCACGATTTAATCCTTATTTGACCCCCAAAGAACCTGTTGTCATTGACAAAACTGAAACTCAAGATGATTCACATTCACGTTCACACACCATGGTAGTGCATTTACAAGATTCATCAACACCGACACCGACACCGACGCACATAAACTCAACAATGCCCGTTGAGTCATCCCAAGTTTTATCTTCACTGAAGCGAAGAGGTCCTGGTCGACCTAGAAAGCAAACTAAAACTAAATCTTTGAAAAAGTCGAAAGTACCACAAACAGAGATCTGTGAATTTGAAAAACAAAGTTCTAGCAGAAATCTGACGGCACTTAGCAACAAATTATATTCAAAAAGAGAAAGTGGTTTAATTTCACAATCAAAATTTCTAACTATTCCAAAAAATACTTCATTAAAAAATTCCACTTCCACATCACCAATAATAAAACGTAGAGGTCACCTTACAAGAAAATTGGTACATAGAAGTGATGAAAGCGATGGTCAGCTTCAGCTAGTGCTAAAATAAATCAAATGTAAAATCTGTGAATTATTTAAATATTTTAAACTTAAACAATAGCAACATTCACAATAATTAAATATAAATACAAACATATTACAAAATTCTGTTAATTTACTTTTTTATACCTGCATTTAGTCCGTTAGTTAAAAGAAAATCAAACGCGAAGCCAACAGACGTTTGTTTTTTCTGAAATCTTGAATCCTACTAACTTATTCAATAATACTCTTATTAGTTGTCAGTAAAAATCTGAAGCGATAGTAGTTGATTTAAAAATATTTGTTACAGTTTTACTTTTTGCTTTTGGAAAATTTGCCGAATTGTCAAAAAATTACTACTTTTTTAACTAAATTGAACTCTGAAAGTCTGCCGTCTGACTCTGACTGACGACTGATGACTAACAACTAATTGCCCTTAGAACTCTTTTAAAAAAATCACCCGCAATTTTGCTTCTATTTTGATAATTTCTCAGTGTTAGTTCTGTGACGACTGTGACTGTGCTTAATTCTTCTAGGTCTGGTGTTATAGCCGTGTGCGTACTGCGCACTTCACTACGTCCCTCATACGTTTATAAAGTGTTTAGTTCCTAGAGCTTGTGTTTGCACTGTTTGTAAATTGAAAAGTGCAGCTATTAGGCTACTTATTCAGTTTTAAAGCTTCGCACACATACAAGTAATGTATGCACGTGATATTTGGGCAGTCAGTTGGCCTATTGGCTTCTGCAAGTATGTGTATGTGTGCTGTTAAGCACGCACAGTCTCTGCGTCGACACTGGTTTACTCATGTGCTTCAAAAGGAAGACGACGACATGAATTCTGACATTTCTGACGATGGCGATGGCTTAGATAGCTACACTAGTGTAAACATCACGCACACTAAGACTAAGACTGGCTTGCACAGCCACAATAATTCCAGGGACAGTTATAATTATGATTTAGATTTAAGTTTTGGGTCTGATTCTGATTTAGACTTAGACTCAGATGACTCAGAGTCATACCAGTCCCACCAGAGAGCTGAAACTGAAAGTGATGAAAGGTTAAAACGAAGACGGGCACAGGGAGTCTTGAAAAAGCATTTGTCACAGAAAAAATTAATTCTGGACTGATTTAGTACTGTATATAGTTATAAATGTATCTGCACTACTTGTAAATATTTTCGAGTTATGTATTTTGTGTAATATATTTTATACTATAATTATTTATATTTACAATTAATAAATGTATCTGCACTACTTGTAAATATTTTCGAGTTATGTATTTTGTGTAATATATTTTATAATATAATTATTTATATTTACATTTTACAATTAATTGTATTTCATTAAAAGTCAAGATTTTACTTATTTGCTTGACATTTTATTACATTTATATGTTTTTTGTTATTCATATTATCTAATATAATTTAATTAATTGTACTAAATAAAAAAATAAAATAAATCAAAATGTTCAATTTGTAATTTATCATTCAGTTTTGGTGTTGATTCCGTTCACACAATGGAATATTAATACTATTTTATTTTATTATACATTTTTTATAGGTAGGTGGTAGTAGGTACAAATTACTTTTAGTATCTGAGGGGTCGGCTCATTTCTGAGGGAAAGAGGTGGAAATTTTTCGTCGGACTCACCGTGAGGCCCATGGGCTCCTTATGGACTTAAAAAACGAACAAACTCGAACGGCACTTTTTTCATCGGGCTCACACAAGGCTCAAAATTTTAAGTTTTTTTTAAAATAAGTGACTACCGTTCACAAGTATTTTCACAAGCAAAAGTGACCGACTGTCTTACTATGATCCTAAATGGAATTGGTTAGATTTTCTCTTCACAGTCAATATGTAACTAAAGCAATGAAATGGTAATAGTTTACATTATATAACTCACAAGGGAAGACTCCCAAGTGTAAAATTCGAAATGAAGCAAACAAGGGAAGATCGTGTGTACTACGTAGTGGGGCGTGGGGTCATTACAAAGTATTTAGTCATATCGGGAAAAAATGCTTTTTGGCGCCAAAAAATAAAATTGAAATTTTCAATATTCGTCGAAATTAAAAAACTAAAAATCTAAATGGGAAATCAAATGATAATTTTTTGCTACCAGTACAACCTTTTCATTTTTTTGAATGTTTTGAAAACTATAGAAGATGCATTTTTCAAAATCATAAAATTTGTAATTTATTACATTAGAATACATTAAATTGATAAAATAACTTAAGAGGAACAACTCAGTGAGCAAATTACATTACGTAAGAAGTGAGGCAACTTATTAATGTCTTTCATTGTTTTTCTGGAATTTCAGTATTATAGACAAACCGCTGAACTTTGCTAAATACATTTAAAGCCAGAATTCAAAGGTATTTTACTACCTATTTAGTTGCAAATAAATGTTAAATTATTTTTAAAGTATAAATTACGAATAAATCGAACAGTTCAAACGATAGGGAACACCATGAAGATACTAAAAACAACCAATAAAGAAGCTATGCAAACAACAAAAAAAGCGTATCACAATCAGTTAAGGAAAACAAAGTCATGCATTCAAAAAAATATAAATTACGTATATTTTATTAGAAAGTCCTGTACATCTTGTTCCATAATTCACTCTAGTGCAACGTAGGTGACAGTAGATCCATCTTGTGACGTCGACGGTCCATCGTTCTTAGAAATAATACTTTCGGATATTGCTTGTAGCTCTACACTTATTTGAGCAAACGGTATTCTGGCACCAGGGACCAAATTAATGCAGTTCATCATTAAATCATAACTGAAATTTATAAATCGGAGAAATTAAAAAATATTACCACACAAGTAGCACTTACGATTTACACGTTCAACATGCAAAATTTTCCAAATACTTTATGGAGTTCCATATACTAATTGGTTAAATTTAAAAAAAAATATTTTTCCAGATACATTTTCTTATTTCCGTATTGAGGAGAGTTTAACCGCATCCCTTTGCGGAGCTTATCTACAAATCCATGATCCCAACTTCGTCCAGGATAAGGAGTTTTGCCAAGTGTGAATATTTCCCAGCAAGTCACCCCAAAAGCCCAAATATCCGAATGTAGAGAGAATGTACTACTGCTGAGTGACTTAATCGCAAGCCATCGCCACGGTAAAGGTGTCTGTTGTTATAAGCAAACATATTTTTTAGATTCATAAGTTCATAGTGTTTTGAAAAAGTATATGTGACTATGTGACTTACGACAGAGGTCTTAAGATAATTTGAGTAGTTCATGAGTTGACGAGACAGTCCAAAATCCCCGATTTTTGCTGTTTTATCCCCAGTTAATAAAACATTTCGTGCAGCCAAGTCACCATGTATCACCTTAAAGTTTTACGAATAAAGTCAAACTAGTAGCAACATTAAGTTGTTTGTAAAAATCTAAAAATGCAAAAACGTACTAAAAAATTAACTAAATTTTATATTACTTTTTTGGTTGTCAAGTAATTCATTCCGTCTGCGATTTGCTGAGACCATTTAAGTAAATCTACAGTTGAAATTATCAGATTTTTGTAATTAAGACAAGTTTTAACATCTGCATTATTAGGCGATATTCTTCTGTCGCTGTTGTGTCCGCTTGTTAATACAATGGTGTGATTCTTTTCAACATTAAAGTGCAATAAATCCTTAAAGATCTCACAGTGATCTTTTAAAAAATGGAGCAAATCACCGTTTGAGCAAAATTCTAGTGCTACGAATACTTCACCTGTTGGTATTCAGATTTGTTTTCAGAATGTTGATCATACACATTTTTAAATCCGTTGTGTTGTTGAGACATTTTAATTTCAGCTATTTAATTGCATATACAATAGGGTAAAAGCGTTTATATTATTCAAATTCCCTCACAGTTTCGTATGTTGCTTGTCACAGTTCCCATGAGTGACACAATGTTT
Organism: Dicyrtomina minuta; assembly: GCA_949802685.1. Taxonomy (NCBI): domain Eukaryota; kingdom Metazoa; phylum Arthropoda; class Collembola; order Symphypleona; family Dicyrtomidae; genus Dicyrtomina; species Dicyrtomina minuta. The sequence continues at coordinate 78,108,904 of OX461810.1, forward strand.
GGGTGGTGTCCAAGAAATGCCATGATTTTAATCTCCAAGAGAAATGCTTTAAAATCCTCAACGTTCACTTCTCTCTTAACCATCTTAACTGCAACAGTTTGATCTGTGCTTCGGCTGTAATGGTCACTTTGTAGCTTCCCTTCTTTAACTATACCAAATGCACCAGAGCCAAGAACACGTTGTTCATCTTTATTTTAGAAAAATAATATACATGTATTTCAGCATATGTAAAGGGTGCTCAGGAATAATTAGTTGTTAGTCTTTATAACATTAAAATTGTAAAATGATATCGCAATAATAATAATAATCACTGATAACAAGTTGTTCTGGTGCTATTTCGAAGTCAGAAATAAATGGCATGGAATGAATTGGGCCATTTCCATCGTTTTCATTCACATTTGAGTTTCCCGCAAGAAATTCATTAACCTCTTCATTAGTCAAATTTCTTATTTGCTGGTCTAAATTTCGAATTCTCCTTCGATATGACACAATCTTAATTCCAACCACAATTGAGGCTGCCAGAATTACGAAAGAAAAAATCACCACAACAATAAGAACCGCATGACTAGTTTCTGTCAAATCTTTACCTAAAATTAAAAATAATAATTGCATAAAAGGTAAAATCCAATGTCTCTAAGTAGCTCACAGACATAATTTATTACATCAGGAACTTTGCATCAATATCATGACTAATAAACAATATTTAGAGTTTTAAAAATTTACAAATTTGTTTTAACATTAGAATAACAATAAGACAGAATAAAGAAAAATGTAAAACGTTTTAAAAACGTACAATTTTCTTCGTCTGATTCATCACTGCAATCAGTTTTTCCATCGCATTGTCGTGTAATGTTGATGCAGAATGTGTTGTTACATTCAAACTGATTAGAGGTACACTCCACTGAAATAATTGCATTTATTTATTAAATATGTAAACTATATACCAACAGCATGAGAAATCTTCCATAAATGATGTAACTTGTCAGGGTACAGTCCACTCTCTACATAGCGTACCTCCTCATAGCGTATACCTCCACATAGCGTACTTTTCACGCATCCCTGGCTAAATCCCTATGATTTTAATGCAATAATACCTCTATATAGTGTACCTCCACATAGCGTATACCTCCACATAGCGTACTAATTTTGCTGGCCCAAAACACTCATCATGTGTAAATTTCGTCGCTACATAGCGTACTTTCAGAAATTTAAAAAATTTTAGCGCTCAGTTAAAAAAGTTACTATTTTTTTTCTTGATCTAACTGATTTTGCAAACTTATTCAATCAAAATTACTAAGCACATTCTTTGATTGATTTGTGTAGAACCAATAATTACTTTAAACAGTAGAATTTTTATTGTTTTCATCTATAATACTGATTTCTTTTTAAATCTGTACTTTCTACATAGCGAACTCTCCTCATAACGTACTAATATTGCTGGTCCGCTGAAGTACGCTATGTAGAGAGTGGACTGTAATAAGCATACTTTGGTACTAATGACATGTTATGTTATGTTAAGGATAGCAATTTATGGAATCGTTAAGCTGATGAAAATGACAGGGTTAAGGGGTTATTTGGTCCTATAGAAATAGAAATATTTCAAAGACATCATTTATAAACGCCTCTTAGGTTGTTGATAATGTAATTAAATGGTCGCAAAGTAAAGCGCAAGCGATTGGAAACAACTTAATTGAGGCACCATTAAAATTAAAGAAGGGATATGACTGTCGTGCTTGAATTAATTCCTCTTGGTACTTGCTGTCTGAAGTAAATGTTTGAAGCGCTATTTCGGAAAGATCAACCCCTGCAGCCATACTCCAAAAGTGTACAAATTCTCCCTCGTTTAATTTTTTAATGTAATTTGTAGCTGAGTGTGGAAGATAGGAGAATGTTAGATTCAAATATTCATTTAAAACTTTACTCCCGCCAAATTGCTCGTAAATTGGGAGGAACCAATCACGAATCCAGAAAATCCCTCGGAATGTAGACTGAATTATTTCGTTTTTCAAATGAGGTAGTTTTCTTGAGGGATCCTCTGTCATGTTGTAAATATCGTATGCAAAAATTACCATTATTTCCTCTTCACAAACTTCCACGTCTGCATCATTAAGAAGACCATTGGCGGCAAATCGAACTATCTGACCGAACCCAAGTAAAACATTTAAAAAGTTTTTGAAAACAACTGGTGTTGAGTCAGCAGGATTGCTTTGTACATCACAATAGATTTTATTTCCATTGCGATTATTAGGGGTATTTTGCAGATATGAGTTTGCCCCACACTTTTTTTTCAGCAGACACGCTTATGACAACGCTTACATGGGAACCTACCCTGCTTGAACACATGGATTCAAACGAATTGTATCATAACGTCTTCTACTGTGGCTAGTAACTGCTGCTAGTATAGTCGTTCGGGTGCAAAATCGCTTATCTCTATTTTATTCGAATTTGCATTTTTGAAATTTTCTTGAAATAAAAAGTCAAGAAAATTCAGTGGGAATAACAGTGGAAAATTTTAGTGAAGACAGGGTCCCCCCTTCCATACTTTCGTGAAAACGGATAAATTATTACTTGGAGTAAATGTAGTGTTAAAATTATGTTTGCTAATAATTATCATCTTTCTGCAACTGAACATACTAAAAACACTACAACTGCAATAGGGTCGTCCATAAATGACGTCATAGAAATTTTCCAGATTTAGGACCGCATCAGCCTGATCATTGTTTAAATGGCTATCCTTAATATTGAATGTCTTAAATATTCAAGATTGGGGTATGGAATTTTAAAACTCCGAGTGAGTTTGGGAGCTTTGTGAGGGAGGGAACATTTAGAGTTTTGGGAGTTTTGGGAGCGCTTCCTCTTAAAACCCTCTAGGAAGTTCCCTAAACGCCGGGAGTTTGCACGCTTGGAGTTTTGTGAGTTTTGAAGAGGCAAAAACACGGCATCTGTGAATTTCATGCCAAACCTTCATAGTAAGAGTCAGTTCATTGTGATTTGCATTACAATAACTAGCAGACAAAAAAGTGTATTGCAGATTTATAAATTTTGCTTATAAAAGTGTGTTGATAATTGCTATTAATTAATATTTACGCTTCTAAAACTCCGAAAACTCCGAAAACTCCCAGAGGAGTTTCGGGAGTTAAAGGGAGTTTTGAAACTAGGGAGTGTTGGAGGGAGTATTGGGAGTTTAAGGAGCCTAGGGAGTCTAGGTCTAGTTCAATACTCCGGGCATGAAACGCAGGGAGTTTTGAACTTGCTATCCGTATCGAAGACTTAAAATGATTTATTATGATATATTTCTTTTGTACAGTTTAGCGTCAATTCAAATCGCTGCCATGAATTTCATGGAACCTTGTATAAATATTACGGTCCGTCCATAAATGACATCATAGGAAAGTTCAATACTTGGATATTTAAGACATCTCATGTTAAGGATAGCCATTTACGCAATGATTGAGGGCCATCTATATATTACGTTTTAACTTCTAGGGCGTAGAGGGTTCAGCTAAATCACGCATAGAAACGGCAGGGAGGGGGAAGGATTTCAAAAATGACGCTTCAAGGAATTATTTTGGATTATAAATTCTTTGTACCCGCAAATCGAAGCAGATACATTGTAAATAAAATGTAATGCGCAATATAAAATTCATTTTTTCGACAAAAACATTAACGTTTATAAGGGGGGGGGGCAGTTAGAAATAAATATGTGGTAACGATTAAGGGGAATGGACAGGGTTTAGCACACAAATCGGAATACATAATATGCATTGTAACAGTTAAGCTATTAATTTAAGCTGATGACAGGTATGTTATGCAGTCCTAAAACTGGAAAATTTCTATGACGTCATTTATGGACGACCCTATTGCAGTTGTAGTGTTTCTAGTATGTTCAGTTGCAGAAAGATGATAATTATTAGCAAACATAATTTTAACACTACATTTACTCCAAGTAATAATTTATCCGTTTTCACGAAAGTATGGAAGGGGGGGACCCTGTCTTCACTAAAATTTTCCACTGTTATTCCCACTGAATTTTCTTGACTTTTTATTTCAAGAAAATTTCAAAAATGCAAATTCGAATAAAATAGAGATACGCGATTTTGCACCCGAACGACTATACTAGCAGCAGTTACTAGCCACAGTAGAAGACGTTATGATACAATTCGTTTGAATCCATGTGTTCAAGCAGGGTAGGTTCCCATGTTGGTGAAGCAAACTGGATCGTAAGTTAGAATTCATGATAGTTAAAATCACATTGAAAAGGTCAATACTACTTATCGTAATTTCTTCAAAACTTCGAGGGGTACATGTAAATTAATCAATTTCCTTTAGACTGATGTCGAGACGGGACATCCCATACAGTTTTCTCAAGTTGAACCTCTTTCATAAAAAGTTGCCAGCGGCCTTTTTAAACTAGGGATGCACCGTGGGGATATTGTCATGTACGTACAGTTCTCACCATTCCTCAAGACTTCACGTCTTCTGTTTGGGAGTGTGGCGGGGACAATTTATCCGCTGGAAAATGCAGACATAATTGCTGCTAAAATCATTGAAGGGAAAGCCAGGTTTTTTCTTTGTGACGAACATACTGTTGGAGTAGTGCGGGAAGCTTTAAAGAAAGTTCAATGGCCTGTTCAAATCCTTGTTTTTGGAGATAATCAGAGTTGCACGAAGACAGATGATCTATTTAAAGATGATGGGGATTGTAAGCACTGACTTAATTTTAATTTATTAACTAACGATTTAGGAAGCTTGCTCCAACTTGATGCTTAGGTAAATGCAGTAATTCAATGACTGGTTTTAATAGCCTGCTCTACACTTGCAATATACCCCTTTTTATCAACCTGTCGATAAGTTAATACCAAAAATTTATTTCAGAATAATATTTTGATAATTTCCTGATATAAAAGACCCCATCTAGTATTTAAATTTTGACCTCCCAGATTTCTCCAGGTTTACAGGCTCACGTTCACTAGTAATAAAAGATTTACGAATTACTTAAAAATGTTATTCTACATTACTACATTTAACCCAGTGGGATTGAAGACGTCATACGCCGTCACACGGCCGTCCAAGATGTGTGCGTTGATGGGATTGTGGACCTGGAAGGTGGTGATCATATTGCATCGGCTGACGTTATACGTAAAATTGCTTATAGTAGATTTAATTTTTATTACTTGCTATTGTAGCTATCCAATAGCACAAGACGAGCTTTGTACCATCCACAACTGGTCTGTGTGGTGCGAAACTCGTATATGTAGTGAAGACGATATTAAAACGAATTACATACGTGTTTGGGACCATGGGTTTTTCGAAAAAAAGAAGTAGGCGTTATTAAAATGGTTTATCCTGAACGTCCGCCGGACAAGTCTGTATATAGTTTAAATCTCGTCTTAAACTCGTCCTTAAAATTAGAGGGCGTGAATCGAAAAGTTCATTCCGATCGTCCGTCAGACAAGTCTGAAACACGTTTAAATCTCGTTTCAAGTTTGTTTTACCTATTTTAACGGATCCTTACGTGACATTGTCCTACATGAAATATTTTAGTCTTTCTGAAGTTTTCATGGAGTCTGCATGCACTCCCATAAGCTCAGATTCCAAAAACTTCAAATGATAACTGCGTTAAGGTGTATCTCATATTATAATCAATTTACTAGATTGCCTTTAGTTTCGGTACACATTATTAGTCCAAAAAACCTATTTACTGCGTTTTAACGATAGGTATTTTAATTGTCGGGTAGGAGTGTTTCATTCCATTTAGTATATGAGTTTAGTGTGTAAAGTATTTACAGTTGGTTGTGCATGTATGCGCTGTTCAATTGTAGTAAAAAGTTAAAAACTATTTATTAACTGACTGAGTGCAATGTGTTAGTGTTTGAATTATTTAGCTGTGCTATGTACTGCGCATTATAAACTACCCGGAGTTGTAATTTACAAGATTTTCTGTGTGAATGATTTGTGAGTTGTGCCAGAAATTGGAAATTAATAAAAATGAAAATAAATATGATGCTATAAATGACTAAAATTAATGATGATTGTATAAGTATGAAATTATGTAGATATGTATGCATATTGTAATTACGTGAAAGGGGAAAGGGACGGGGTGTACGGCGTGTTGGTTCTAAGCTGGTCCTGCCCGGACCAGCTTATTCAAAATACGTGCTGAGCACAAGATCGGGCCGCGCATTTTCACAAGGTACGGGCGTCCAGGACTTGTGCTTAGCTGAGATTTTCCCGAGTTTTGGACCAGTGGGCGTCAACATATCGTTGGTCCATAGGACGTCCTAAACTCGTCTTGTGCTATCTGGGACTTTTATATCTAACTTGTAAGGTGTGAGCAGTACTTATTAGTAAACCGTGAAATGAAAATACTTATAATAATTATAGATAACTTGCCATCATACAAGAAACTGCGTGGAGGCCCTATTGTACTTCCAGAACTGCCAATGGGGAAAACAGGAAAAGTGAGGCAGGAAGTTTTGAGCAAGGTTTAGATTTCTGTTCCATTTGAGATTAGAGATATGTAACAACCTAAATTATAGTTATGAAATCAAAAACAAGGGGCTTGGACACCCTGGTTTAATGGCAGCATTAACAGTAATATGGGGCAGTAATATGTAGTAAATCGTGTTATTTATCATTGTCATTTTTTCCCTTTGACGAATCATGTAGAGTATTATTAATTTGTGCCCATTTACCTAATTTGGAACCTTTCTGAAGTTCTTGACAGATTTTGACGAAAATATATATCACTTTGAAGACCTTAAAAATGAATGAATATATGTGGAAGTATTGTATTTATGACCCATTAGGTATAATACACTGCAGTTTCTATGAGAGGTATGATCCATTGAGCCACTCATGAGATGAGATGGTTCAGTTTGAATCTGCCTCTGTTAAATTCAAGGATATCAGGATATAAGCTTTCTTACCGCTGTACTGATTGCGAGAGTATATTAAGCAGGACTACTCCTGTCATTGGAATAACAATTTTTCCCCGTTTAGGGAGGAGAAACGACAGAGTAGACCAAGTAGCGACAGCTGTCTCACGGCCGCCGCACCTTGGATACGCTCCACCGTCGACCCCACTAGTGGCCGCTCATTTCAACAGAGAGACGGTGGTGATGCTTGTAGTAGTCAGTAGGAGGAAGAGCCTGTACCGTTCTTAGACTTATGTGAAATCACACAGAGAAGGGCAGATAGATACCTATCATTAAGCCATCTGCATCTCCGTCTCAGGTAGAAAACTACCACGGATATATGCAGACAGCACCCAAACTCCTTAAGCCCTCACAGCACCCCACTCAGATCCCCACTGATCTACCAAGCCCGGTCACCCATCCAACTCTCCATTCAGAGTGCCACCAGCTCCCCGACCCAGTAGTAAGCCATGCCGTAGCTTGTCAGACCACTGAGCCGGGTTAAGACCTTAAAAATGGAAAAATCCGTTTTCTTTTTTCACTTCATATGACATACCACACTTTTATGGCGATTTTTTGAAAAGTAGCCGTTTTTTCTGAAGCATTCAGAAACTGTTGCAATATTACTGAGCTTGAGCGAAATTAGATTCTGATAAGTGTACCCTAATTAAAACCTAATTTATTACTAATCAAAAATCGTTTCTCCGCTAATAAAAATTTCAAGCTCATCCCTGATTCCAATTTATAAGCAATGAGGTTACATGTACTTTTTCTCTATTTAAACTCTTATTTATTACTCATCTTCTTACTATTAAGCAAGTTTTTGTACTTCCAGCCTATGAAAAACGTTATATAGGGATTTTCAAAAACGATGTTTTGAAACTTTTTTTAAACTATTGAGATATTACTTTGAACTTTAACATAATTAGATTCCGCGGTATTCATCCCCGTTGAAGTGGTGTCTAAACTCATGGAGTGGAGGGCGAAACATAAAACTCAAAGCTGCACTCCAAGGAGTCCACTCGGCTCCACTGGGAAGTGGATTGTAGCAAGAGTTCCAAGCTATCTTTGAGGTCTGAGTGAGTTTAAGTTCGAAAAAATTATAAGATCCAGTGTTCAGGAAATTTCCTGCCCCGGACATTTCCTACCCAAAAATGTTTTTGTTGTAAAATGCAAACACAGTATTGCATCTTGGGGTAAATTTGGAGCGTTGCATCCTAGGAAACTGAAGAAACTTGGTTGTCCCAAATTAGGGCCCAGTCCATAATGACGCAACTCAACTTTAGCAAGTTTTGGGACCCACCCACCTCCTACGTGACCCTATTGAGCATCGATTAAATAGCTATGTTTAACATGTGATTTTTCAATGTAACCTACCCTCTACATGGTTGGCGTCATTTGTGTCCGGCCCTATAAGATAACAGTGATACGAGACAATTTAAACTTCAAGCAAAAATCTTTGTCGAAACCGAAAATTCGGTTTTTAGACCGGTTACCCCACGAGTATGGGCTGAAATGATACATCATTCAAACGGTAATGATGAGCAAATTATAACTGCGCTCGAGTTCAGCGACATATTTCAATAGTTGTTGAAATTTCAAGAAAAATCCAGTTTTTTTTGGCGAATTTAGGCAAATTTTTGAAAATTCCTTTTTAAAAGCGTTGTATTGGCCAAAAGTAATAAATAAAACCCCTAATGTCTTTATTCTTGCAAGTGCTTCAAAATAAGCTATAATTCGTTTAAATCGGACCAATATTTCAACAATGTAATAAAAATAAATTATGTAACTAGGTAGTTATAAATCTGCATGCAAAATGCATAAATAAGAGTAATTGTTCACATTTGGCATTACATAGCTAAAAAGCATGTATATAAGCCCATGTATACAAAAATTGAATTGGAATATGTAACCAATTGTACGTACTTCATGCGGCACCATAAGTAGTAGGCAAAATAAATATCATATATTTAAAAGCCACTCATGCAGTCAGTAATTATTTAATATATTTTCTTGTTAAAATATACATAGCATAGAAGCGGAAGGTGTTATTATAATTAGGTAAATTATACATCTTTTACCTAAATTCTATTATCCGTATTATATATAATTGGAACAGGATATTGTGCGATTATGGTGATCTCATATTATTATGAATATTGAAAATCTAAACAAATCAAACTTTTCAATACTAACCATATTGTTACAGTTTGCATTTACCTGTCGAATTAATCAAACCGGTAACCAGCCCTAACAAGGTTGACTTATTGGTAAAGAAAATTTGACGAAGCAGAACAGTTTGTTCTCTCCTAAGGAATTTAGGCACCTAGACATCTAAGAGTAGGGCCGTAAGGTAGGATTAAAAATTTACAAATCCGTAACCGAAGAGAAGAGGCACTACTGCCGAACCTCATCTAAACCGTAGTCCAAGAGAAGAGGCAAAATCGCCGTACCTCCAGCTACGTACCCGAAGCGAAGAGGCTACCGAGCCGAACCGCCCAAATTACTTGCACCCGTGAAGAGGCAATACCGCCAAACTTCCCGCAGTAATACTTTACCCAAAAAGAAGAGGCAATACCGACGAACTTCTTACCAATTGAAGATATCAGGCAGACAAAGGCCGGAAATATCAATAGAAGAGGCAATACCGCCGAACTTCTCATTTACTGAAGATATTAGGCAGACAAAGGCCAAAAATATAAAAAGAGGGGGCAATACCGCCGAACATCTTATCAACTAAAGATAATAGACAGACAAAGGCCGAAATTATCGAGTGAAGAGGCAATACTGCCGAACCACATACATACAAAAAGAATAGGCACTCCGGCGGAAATTCTCAAAAGAACAGGCACGCCTGCCGAAGTCTCAGCGAAGAGGCAATATAGCCGAACTTCCCATTTTCATACTCGAAGTGAAGAGGCAATACCGCCGCACCACAGAGTACTCAACAGAATTGAAGAGGCAACACAGCCCAACTTCCTATTTCGTACCCGAAGTAAGAGGCAATATCGCCGCACCACAGGGCACTCACCAAATTGAATAGGCAATATCGCCGAACTTCATTAAAATAATAGACGAGACGAAGCTACATCGCCGTACCTCCTATTAAAAGAAAATTCTAAACACAGAGAAGAGGCAAATTCGCCGAACTTTCAACATCAAGCTCCTAGAAGTTGATGTCAGACGATCAGAAACCAAATCTCGCTGAATTATTTGACAGTTTCAAGATCGTTGAAGGTTGTCAAGAATTAATCGCTCATCACGAGCAACTACTCACTCTCAGAGCAACCGAAGAGCTTCCCTGATATAACGGTGAAGAAATTACTCAGAGAGTTGTGAATACTTAGACTGGTGAAAATAAACTCAAGTTTAGAAGAGGTGTCAAAATCACTGATATTTTTGACAGAGCCTACTTATTTTATGAAGTACAATTTACCACACAAATCCAGAAATTTCAGGATAAAATCCTAGACACCTACGGATTACTGAATTTTTCCCAGGACATTAAGCCCATGTCCAGTAATAACGGCCAGCAGCCGCCAGTAAACGAAACTACAGGACCAGGTCCGATCAATATAGAAAACCCCGAGGGTCCAAACCCGGGCGATACTGACGATCAACAACAAGATCGACAACAAGACGAAGCAGAAGTCGACATGACATTTGAACTGTCAAGGGTGTCAGCGGTACTTTACAAGACACCGAAAATAAACTTTGAGAAGTTAACGCCATACAATGTGTATGCCATCTGGAAGTCCAAAGTTCAGATGACCCTGGAACAGATGGGTCTGTGGGCTGTAGTAACTGGACAAAAAAAGATCACTCCAATCACTAAAGATTTAGCAAATAAGTTGACAGAGATTCCACAAGCCAACAATTGGAGAGCCGGGGATGCCTGCTGTTGAGCAACAATCACCACAGCAGTGGACAAAATTATTAAACCCCGCATCACAGGCTTCAAGACAGCCCTAAAAGTGATAACTCAACTGGACAACCTTTATCGAATTCCTAAAGAAGATCTCTGTGCAGATCTAATAGTGAAGCTTTTCGCATTGAAAGTCACCACTTTCAGAGACAGATTATGTTACCGAATTTCTGAACACCAACTTGAAAATTGCAGAGACTGGGGACGCAATTATTGACGAAATGTTGGTCAGCTTGACTGTTCATCAATTAAAAGAAACGAACAGATACGTCCACTTCCTGGACACATGGTATATGAATACCTCAGCTAACAAGAAACTACTGAGCATAATCCAGCGGAGCCTAAAGCATCATGACGACAATGCAACCAAGAGTCCCCGAGTCGAAGCTAGTCAAACTGGAAACGCATTCCAAGCTCAGCGACAAGGGCCTCAAAAGGGATCAGTCCGAGAACAAATCCTGACCCGAAGAAACGCACACAAGAATGTGAAACACTTACAAGCCGGCAACGAAATACATCTCGCCGCTCCAGGTGAAAACCCACGGAGACAACCTGGAGAATATGATTTCCAGGCAAGATGCAACTGGTGTCGATACAGATTCCACAAAGAAACGAATTGCCAAAAGAAAGCTCGTGGCGAACCTAAGGCCAAGGAAGATCCACCAGAAAAGGCCTTTTACCACCCTTCCCCAATGCGAGGAAGAGGACGAGGTAGAATGGCTGGAAGAGGGAGAACAGCTTCCGCATATCAGGCAGCTAACACAGCTCAACATACCCTAGGCGCACGGTCAGTCGCCACAAACAGGAATGGAGGACAGAATTTGCCTTAAAATATTTCTCCTCCACATAACTTGCCTTCACAGCAAGGAGGGAGCCGGAATACTACAACTGGAGAAAACAGAGCAAGAATTGCTATTCCTTACTCAGATTTGATGTTGGACTACAGATATTTACAGTCACATCCAAAACTCTATTGCGATGCCGTGTTTACCCCAACACAGGCCTTCAGAATTCAAGCTGGAGGACATGCACATATGATCTGACCATGCACAGCTCTCGAAATGAGACAGAAGTTAGGAATTGAAAACAATTCCGTGGAGGTCGCAATACCAGCTACTCCAACTGAAAAGCTTTACAATGCAGTAACGTTTTTTCCCATTTCGGACTGCTACATGGTTTCTGAAGCTTCATGTACACTTGAGAAAATTCTGGAATTATTATTAGTCAATTTGACTCATCATGACTGCGCTTCAACGCCGCAATGCTATCTAGCAGAAACAAAATTGAGAAGAGAATTTTTCGAACAGAAAAAGGATAAAGATCCGAAAGTCAGGGTAGACAAGACTACCTGCACTGAAAAAGCCCTCAGCATAGACAACAAGACCGAAATAGACAGGTCAGAACTGGATACGATTATCAAGTACAATCCTACTACGGATTGCTATATCATCAATGAACTTCCCTACGCACGGGAAACTATCAAGTGGATTGAAGGAGGCAAATCAAGCTCCCTCATTCCAAAGCATATAAGTCACACTCAAACCTTGGACGCCCCAAGCACTGAAATTGAATTGGAAATTGAAAGCCCAATTACTGAGAACAACAATGAAGAGGCATCACTCAGTGAAGGTAAGCCCTCAAAACCTATAAGCCCTATTAAAGGCACAACCCAGGAGGCAACAACAGAAAAGTCCTCAGAAACACTAAGCCCATTCATTGGCAAAGATCGAGAGGCAAAAACTCAACTTGAAGTTATTAAGCCCTCAACGGTAGAAGCTCTCAGCCTACCCCATGCATTCATGGTCAGAACCCAGGCGAACTCAGAAAATTAAAAGATTGACAGCCAAAAGAGACATTTTTTTAGAAATGAATGGAAAATGTACAGACTTTAGTTGTACCGAATATGAAGACAGGATGTCTCATGCTAGGTCACAGTCGCCTACCCTTACAGCCGACAAGTGGACCACTTACCTACAGAACCACTTGGCACGATTTAAAGACAAATCCTTTTTGCATTCGATATGACGATACCCTTTAACTTATGCAAGTGAAGGAGGGGAACATTTTTTGCTCAACAAGAGATTCATCAGAAAGCAGTACTGATTCGGAATGGGATATGATAGATCCGACAACCGGAGAATTAGTCGACATGGACATCGAATGGTCCATCAGTAGAGCCCACGGTCCAAGAAAGCAAAGACGAAGATCTCGGCGCGCAATGGAATTATTCTCACTTAGCGCTACAAGACAGAGTATGGAAGACTGGAATTGTCAATTACTCGATCCAAGAAAAATATACCCGGGCATCACTGAAGACATTAAATTTGCCCCACAAGAAACAAAAGAAGAGTACGATAGACATATACTCAATTTTCTACGACAGGAATGGAAGCCTTCATCTGGCAAATATTATCTAGACAGGATAAAGAATAAGCATCAAGCAACTTTGAGCAAAGTCACTAATGACAGGTCAATACAGACGATCGGAAAGCACACTCGTCATACCCAAGTCACCCTTTAAGGGGTGGGAGGGGCAGCTGCGCAAGCTTACACAACTGTAGCACACAGACAACCAGACCCACCGAAGACACATTCAGGAGGGCAGAGCGTCCCTCCGAATTCTCATTCGCAGAGGACGGCTCGCGAGTCGCAGGCACGATGGAAGGAATCGGCTTACAAACCGAATCCGTTCACTCGTGATCGACGGACAACACAGAAACCGAAACTAGAAGAATGTTTCTACAGTCCACCAACTAAAAAGAAAAGAAGAAAGGGAGCAGTCGGATACTGCCCCACCAAGCATAACATATGCACTACCAAATGTGGACACGATTACTACATCAAGAGATGTAAAGATTGCATTTGAAATTACCAAGAATGTATGGACCGAAATTGCCGTCCACCTTCTAAGGGAAACATGATTCATGAAGACATAGATCTGAGAAACATGGATCGAAGAAGGGACCTCCCCTCTAGTCTAATCATATCAAAGCAACCTGGAGGCACTCAGAGTGTTCATAACTTTCAATCATGTCAAAGGGAGGACACACGTCCGAAACCCAAAAAGAACGCAAATCAGCCTGGATCGTCAAGTCAGACTCCAGCCCGCGTACCCCCAAGAATTGTAATACAAAAGCCTACCCCAGGGGGTTGCCACATCAGAAATAGAGCTTTTGTAGCTAATTACAAGTACATTCGAAAACCAACAAACAATTCAGAAACCGAATATGACGATTATACCCCAGTCAAGGAGCACTTTGTTCAGCCCTGTGATACTGGAGCTTCCATGCATTTATGCGGAAGGAAAGAATGGTTTACATCATACGAACCATTTCCCGATGGACCGAAAGGGATTCGACTTGCAGATAACTCAAGCGTAGAATCGCCAGGATCCGGGACAGTGGTAGTCTCAGCCTTTAATAGTCACAGCTGGGAACCACAAAAACTAAATGACGTTTGGTACCTACCAAGGTCAGCGAATCTATTTTCAGTCTCTTCAGCATGCAAGGATAGAAATTTAGAATTCATATGTGAAAATGAGGACATCAATTTTTATCAAAGTTACAATGAGAATGGAGAGCCTCTCAAGAAAAAGAGACTAAAATTCCGAGGAATCATGGTTCGACAAGAAAATGAAAATTCTGGACAACTCACTATGATGTTCCAGCCTGTTCACAAATTACCCCAAGCTATGTTAGCAAGAAGGATTGTGCTAGGCGCAGTTCAACGCTGGCACGAAAAAATGGGACACATTAGTCATCCATACATTGCAAAGACAGTCAACACTGAAGCGGCTTCACTAGGAAAAAGAGGAAAATTAAAAACTCCACACGATTGCGTTGTATGCAATAAAGCCAAAGCAACACGTCAGCCTTTTCCAGATCAAGACGATCAGGACACATTCGAAAACAGAGAATGTATTTATGCAGATTTAGTTCATGCCCGAGTTTACTTAAATCAAGGAAACAGATACTTCCTACTCATGTAAGACGATCACTCCGACTACAGGAGAATAACATTTCACTCAAACAAAAATGGAGTTGAAATAGTACAGAAAATTATTGATTTCGCCACATGGCTCGAAACACAGACTGGAAATAAAGTCAAATTTATCAAACCGGATTCTGGAACAGAATTCGACAATCACTGGATGAATGACTATGTCGGAGAAAAAGAAATCACGTATGTTCCGACCCCTGTGGAATGCCCACAATCAAATGGGAAATTAGAAAGAAAAGTCCGCACTATCAAAGAAACCGCAACAGCAATGCTTATTGAAGCAGATTTACAAAACAAATTTTAAGAAAATGCAGTGGATACAGCAGCATATCTACACAATCGCATCCTACACAAAGGGAAGACTCAGACACCCTTTACTATGATCCATAAGAAACCTACAAATTTGGGACACATCCATATTTTTGGATGCAACGCAGGCGTTAAAATAATAAAAGGTCAAATTTGGGAGGGGAAGACATGGATCGAGATATTCGTCGGATATGTGGAACACAACCGAGAATACAAGCTTTTTGATGTCGAAACCAAGAAATACTTCTTTGGCAGACATGCTGATTTCTTCGACGCCCGTTTTCTGGATCGGCCACCCCCGTCACATTTGAACCGGGATAATATGTGCTACGTAGGACACAGATATAAAGACGATGAAAACAAGATAAAGGACGCTCACATTGGAGAATTCAGAAGGACCTGTGTCCACAAGAGAGATATCAATAAAGATATAATAAAAGACAAAAATCATTGGGTTCACTCGGAACGAGTACCAAATTATACGAGCTATGATACGGACGAAGACGACAATGAAGTCACTACCGTCATACAGCCAAGCCTCAGACAGACACAGCCTAGAGAAAATAATCCAGACCTATCAGACTCCGATGAGCACGACACAGAAGCCTCATTCATTGACGAAGGACCAGAAGGTACGCTTGAAGATTATTTAATCCCAGAGATTATAGAAACTGACAGCCAAAGCGAGCCAGTACCTATACCTGAGCAATCTTAAACTGAATCAAGAGATAACAAGAATGTACCGCACAGAGAGCAACTCCATACGACATTCTTAGAGCAAAACGCTATTAATTGAAGATTACCAAAGGATGGCCCGGCAGCACCCACAGACGTTATGGAGTGCATCGTAGGAGACGAGCCGCCAATTCCTATAATAAAAAAGAGAGGCAGACCCGCTGGAACTACAGTGAAGCGAAAGGCCCCTCCACAGCCTACTGATCGAACTTTGCGATCAGATACAAAGAAATCAAAAATTGAAACTCCAGAAGTTATAGACCTGGAATCTAAAGCCTTGGAACAGACCATGTTCGCAGCGAGCAAACTACCTGGATCAATCTAGGAGACACGCTTACAAGAAGCATCAGAAAAGGTACCTATACCTCACAAAAGACCAGTATTCATACCTGCCAATTACGAGCAAGCATTGGCCTCAGTGGACAGGAATTACTAGATAAAAGCTATGAATGAAGAATGCAATGCACTCATCAGCACTGGAACTTGGAAGCTAGTAAAGAGACCCAAGACAAGATACATAATCCCCTGCATGTGGATTTATGGTTATAAGCCTGATGGAGACCGATACAAAGCCCGACTTGTAGTACTCGGCAACAAACAAATTAAAGGAATTGATTATACTGATACGTTCGCCCCGACCGCAAGATATGAGCTCTTTAGACTCATGCTCAGCGACGCCGGAATGAATAAGAAGTTCATCACACAGCTAGATGTGAAGACTGCTTTTCTACACGCCGAACTGGAAGAAGAAGTCTATATGCACCAGCCTCAAGGTTTCAAGGAAGGCAACAATAAAATGTGCAGACTCATCAAGTCACTATATGGACTATGTCAAAGTCCAAGAAACTTTTACAAGAAAGTACGGAAATTCATGCTATCTATTGGATACAGACAAAGTGACTATGATAACTGCCTCTACATCCTCATATACAAGGATACAAATGGAGAGGAACACACTACATACATTTGTTGGTATGTAGATGACAGCCTAGCCACATCCACTCACAGATACGACATGGATGAACTTATACGGCTACTGAAAACTGGATTCAACATCACTGAATCAAGCGACGTTTTCAAATTCTTGGGAATGGACATTCGCATCACGGACAAGTACGTCCAAATCAATCAAGTGACCAAGATCACAGAATTGAAATTGAAATTCCAACAGAAAGGGAATTATAGCAAGGTTACCACACCTATAAGAAGAGATTACAACCCACAGAAGAATATTGTGGAAGAAATACATGAAAATCTACCATTTTAGTCATTGGTAGGATCACTTTTATTTATTAGTCGCCTAAGCCGACCCGACATCTCATTCGCCGTACAGAAACTTACGCAGAGATTCGCTAACTATGATCAAAAGTACTATAAAGCTGCATTGCACGTCCTTCATTACCTCAATTATACGATCTATCAATCGATTAGATATTTATACTCAGAAGACGGAGTACCTGAATTTGAAGTACAGTCAGACAAAAGTCTTGCGGACGCACCAGGAGCAAAATTAATTATGGGAGGATGCATATTACTGAACGGAGTAGTATGGCTTTAGAACTCAAAACAAGAAAACCTGGTAGCACATTCAACATGCATAGCAGAAGTCTATGGCATCAACAGCATGGCGAGATCAGCCATCTGGGCACACTATTTATTGTGTGACATGGGATAAAGAGAATGGAATGAGCCCATCCACCAGTCCACAGATTCAGAAGCTGGATGGAAATTGATTGCGAATATGGAAGGCAATCACGAAAGGACCAAGCACGTACGCACACGAATATTTTGGGTCCAGGAGCCTATTGAAACCGATCAGGTAATACTAGCTCACAAGCGCTCAGAAGAATTACAAGCTGTAATTGCCAGAGCTGTGAAAACAAATCTCTTTTCCCGGTGCGGTGCCATGGACACCTCCTTCGGTGGGCATATATGTTTGAGTTACGTCTGGAACGTCCTTTGGTATTCTAGATCGCATCTTTTCCTGGGCGATAGTAATGATTTTTCAGTGGCTACCAGTCTGTACGGTATTATTAATCGGCATGGGGATAATAACTGTATCTTTAGCTTCGCAGTGTTGTATCCGCTAATTGCTGGATGGTCTGACCTTCTCCAAATATTCGGTGGTCCATCGTCAATTTTCGAACTCAGCCCTTCTGACAGAAGCACGGCGAGGAATAGTAATGCCATTTTCATAGAAGTACATAGTGCAGAAAATCTAGTGGTTTTCTTTCTCGTGAATCTTTCAAATTTGGATTCAGGGAGTACGTAGCCGGCGACTGCTTCAATTTGAGTCGGCTTGCTGATGATGATGTCTCTATGTCTTGGTTGCGGTAGGGATTTCGTAAGTGATGACCAGCGCAGGACTAGGTATGTCCATGCACGCCACACATCAATTCCAAATAAATTAGAAACACACGTACGATTTGGCTCATCATTTTAACTCACCTGAAGCGAAAGTTCGAGTTCTCACAAACAATCAAGAAGTATTGAAAGAACATATGGCGATATTGGCATCAGAAATGAACAACATAGTAGCTGAGGTGAATGGACTACCAAATGTCCTCACCGATATGGAATTTGATATAGCATTCCTCGCAAGCAGACTTTCCTCCAGCGTAAGCATATTAAAGCAGACTGGAAAGTTGTGGAGAAATTTCAAGATGGATGAACACTTTTTCGAGTATCTAAATTTCACCCTACCTTGTGGAAACCATTGCCCCATGATTATGGCAGACTTTAGATCGTGCCACACGGATTTTGATTTAGAGAATATTTACATGGAATTCATCATTCCCCTTATCAATCCAAATCGGACAGTAGTAGAAGCTGACCCATTCACTCTACTTACAAAGCAGTAGAATCAGACTTGCAATCTCGAATACATTGGACCGAGAAATGCACTGATATTAACAGTTAAAGACTTTGTATACGATACAGGTTTAGAATTCAAATATAAAAACCGAGTATCTGCTACGACAAGGCAAACCTGCAGACCACGCAGTAGTTTCAAAGGTGAAAAAGATTTTTACGCACTTACGAATTGTCACCCGTCTACCCTTCATGATGAAGAGGATGCCGTACACGTAAAGGCATATGATGGCAAGTACTATATTGACTGCCCCGGACTGGAACTCACAGTCAATGATAGACGGAAAATAAAATGTCCAAACAATGTCATTACGCTACCGATTAGCACGACCTTCCGAATTCTGAATAATACTTACCAGGGAAGCGTCATGGACCTTATCTTTATTGAAAGAGAGGATCCGACATTTGTTAAGAAAATAGGTTAGCATCTAACGCCACAACTGGACATGAATGAGCTGAATGTAACATTTCCTATACGGAACAGCGACATAGACTAGATACACTGGGATGACCCAATTGACACGAGAGGAAATTTATCAGCCTGGACTGGAATCGCCGTTGCAGCGATCATCTGCTCAGCTCTTGTTACCCTCTACTGGAAGTTTGGAGGAGGACCCAACATGCTCAGAAAGATTGTAGCCGCAGCCGTAAGCCGGAAACCAAGAAGACCGAGTTAGCATTCGAGGAAGAAATAAATACCCTCAATTGGAAACGAGAACCCAAACTAATGGATCCTGAAGATATGTACATTATTCTTCCACCGATTCCACTCGCCCGAGTGATGCCCGGCCAACATGATCCGGAGGATTACCGAAACTCAAGACTCAATCTGGACCAGCAAAGAAGCGCAGCAGATTTACGAGCATGATTATTGATTTGGCATTACATGATTGGTTTTAATTAATAAATGGATATGTATTTGGCTATATGAACTATGTTACCTATCTATGTATCTTTTGTATTGGATCAGTAATTTTTAGATTCCTAATTCTAAGGAGGGTGTTAAAATATACATAGCATAAAAGAGGAAGGTGTTATTATAATTAGTTAAATTATACATCTTTTACCTAAATTCTATTATCCGTATTCTATATAATTTGAACAGGATATTGTGCAATTATGGTGATCTCATATTATTATGAATATTGAAAATCGATCAATCCATTGCAGTAATTATTACATTGGAAATTTAATATGTTACATTCTACAGAGAGAAGTATGTAGAGACTTCCTCTCTAGTTTATTTATTAATTGGTTATAATAAGATATAATGTACACGATGCATTCCACTGCAATGTCATCGTTCATTCCGGTTGCATAGTGAGGATCTTCAATCCTACTATTGCTTATTATGTTTGTGCCACTCAGCTTGTTATAAAGTGAGAAGGCCACCACATCCTTCTGATTCACAGGATGCAGTCATTGCTACAATGCAATGATGCACATTGCTTTATAATTAGAATTATTTGTAATTCGGAAATTATCATGTATTAGCATACAGCTCAGCATGAGCTCATAATTATTGGAAAATATTATTGGATTAATATTCTTTTATAGAAGGAAACTACAAGTTCACACATACCCAAGGATGTTGAAATTGACATCATTCGATCAACAATTATATTATTTATATTGTACAAATTACGTTGTTAAATTTGAAGTCAAAGAACCAGTATTAAATAGATTAACAGTTGTTTTAGAAAACTCATCCGAGTAGCAGTTGAGTTTTATCTCCTCTCTAGCCCTTCGACTATAGAGCACTTTATTATTCATCCTTTCTATGGCACTGCCACTATACATAAATAGATATTTTAGACATTTCTAGATATCATATTTTAATATTTCTTGTGTAACTAATTTGTTGCGTGAATTATAATTACATTTAACATTCAGCATTGATAAATATTTTACTTAAAGGATTAAGCATAGCATGCCTAATCTTTACAATTGAATTTAATGAATTGACTATTGAATTAAATTGCTGTACAATATTTCTTTATTGTGTAAACCGTAACCGTAAACATTTGTAGCAATGTCAATTGTATCCGCGGCATGGTTTCGTCTACTAACTACTAATGCAAATTATTATAGGTACGACCGACACTTTCCTCAAGACAAAAATGTAGTAACATTTCTTCTTGGCGCAGATGAGCTTCTCTCTTTTGTCCAATTCCTCGTCTTAGTAAAGCATAATGGATCGCAAAAGAGTAAGTTTTAATTAGATAATAATTTGAAGAGTTGCTAAACGTAAAATGTAATTGGTATTCTAATATTTCCTAACTCCTATTTCTTACAGATGGATCCACGAGAATTCAAAAAAAAGGGAAACAAAGTAGCTTAAACCAACACATTATGTTAAAAGAAATTCTAACTTAACATTAAAACCAAATATTACTGATTAAGCTTAAATAGGTGACAATTGCTGTTAGTTGTAGAATCCGAATTTAGATGAACCATAAATGTTTTTTGTTCCTGTTGTTCACATATTTTCATGTTACTTTTGTTTACTTCTTAAGTTAATTTTCTGTTCACTACTCTATTATATATATTTTTGACGATAATAAGCAGCGAGGCCATGCACGAATCCAACGTCACATACACACTTCCGCGTCTTCTTGTCGCAAACGTTTGTGTAGTCAACTGTTCTGCAATGGCCGCTATCTGTGCTGAAAGCATCTCTATTGAAGAATATTTAGAGGTATTATATTCAAGAGGATTGGTATTATCCTGGCACACTCGCCAAGACCGATGCAAATATGCCAAGAAACTAGTGTTGTAAATGAAAATGTTTGAATTTTATAAAACACATTTTTATAGTACGAGGATCACAATCCTGGTATAATATATTAGAAATTACTTACAAAATTCTACCACTATTCACATATTTTCAACAAGTACCTACCGACTTCAAATATGATTTGGGAATATCTATAACCCGTAGGTAATTTAAGATCCCGGCAATTAAAAAATTATTTGAAGTGAAACCCGGCCGAATATTTGGGACCCAAACTAGTATTGACGTATTTACGGTAATTGGTTGTGGAAATGTATAAAAAATAAAAATGTTTGAATTTTACAAAACACAGAAGTCAGTTTTTAGAAAATACCAAAAGAATGCAAAACAAACATGAAGTGGAGCTAGTGCAGCAGTATCTGTAATCTTTTGAAAATTCCTCTTGCATGACGGTTCCACTATGATAGTTGCATCGTCTGGCAGAAATACAACGATGTCACTCAGGTCAGAAATAAGCCTTTTAGAGGAATATATATTGTATATTTTCAAGTGTCAAATGCACACTGTTTGGGAAAAACAAATAAAAGTGATAATGGTAATGGGATCGTCCATAAATGACGTTAGTAGGGCCAATGAGTCAACTTAGGTATTGCTGTCTACCCATGTTAAATATAGTCATTTAAACAATGAAATGGGCGTTACAGGGTCCAAAAATATTATTATTTCGATGACGTCATTTATGGACGACCCGAAACTATTTTAATGGCAGAAGTCCCTCACAGTAGATTTCTCCTTCCTTATAGCGTTAATGGCTATTTTTGAATTTCTTCGCGAAATAAAAAAATGAAATTTTCTTATGGGATTTAACATGCAAAATAAGAATGAACACGTGGTCCCCCCTTTGGTCGTTCTTCGGCAAATGACCTATGACCTCGATGCGCGTGACCTGCGACAAAAATGATTAGTGGTGCGATTGCTTACTGCCATAGGTCTATCTAACGCATATGATCTTAAGTTGAAAAGCGGCGCCATAGAAATCTAGAGAACACCGACGAAGCTCAGAAAAGTGCCTACGAGCGGAGAACTGCGCCATCTAAATGAGTGCGCAACTTGCATGTTGTGAAATGGTAAGGAGCTGTTGCAAGCAGTTCCGCCCTACAGCTGGAGAGGCGCTGGTGTGCACAGTCCCTATACAAATGTAATGCTGAGGAGCTGTTGTTTCCCCACACGTATAGACGGCGCGAGCGTACGCAAAGATTTTTCCTATGTATCAGGCCAAACTGGAAAATTGTCCTCGCATGGGAGTTTCATTACAATAATGAGTGCCTATCGCGGGTGTTCTCTAGATTTCTATGAGCGGCGCCCATGTCGCGACCTTTCCTTGTAAGTTATAAATCATTAAATAACGGTACTTATCACTATTGCACGATAAATAAAAAACTTCCTGTTTGGATATTATTATATTATAGAAATGGAATAATAATAAGTAACCTATTTAGGACATAATGCTTAGAAACTACGTCCGCTAAAATGCCTGTATTATTTTCTCAGAATACGTGCCTTTACACGACCGCGTAATAATATACAACAGTATCTAATTTAAGGGCTTAAGGGGAAAATGTCCGGGGTTACTGTTTGGGGGGAAAATGTCCGGGGGGAAAAGGTCCGGGGGGAAAATGTCCAGGGGGGAAAAGGTCCGGGGGGAAAATGTCCAGGGGGAATATGTCCGTATACCAAGAAATTGTTTGGCATGGTTTAGTTTTTTTTACTGCACTATATGTGAAAGCAGCCTGACTTTTGTAGACGTTTTTTTTGGAATTGACAGGTACCATGTAAAATAATATTTGTAAATAGCCTTACCTCTATTACTGGTTGCTAGTACTATAATGTTTATGTTCAAAAGATATAACATTTGCAAAATAATAAAACTTAATTTAATGCTTTGACTCATTTTGAAAATAGTTATGCTGTGTTACATAGTCCCCAAGAAATTCTTTTTAGGTTACTTTCTAACACATTACGTGCAATAGATTAAACTGCTCAGTAAGCTCAGTTTGGAAGGTCTCGATCTCGAACTCACGTTTGAATAAGATATGAATTCACAGAAGACAAAATCCAGAAATATCCATTCATAAGGCAGGAAAACTACGTCTAAACAAGGACAAGTTCTAGCTTTATATTAAAATTCATATAAACATGCTTTGGACTTGCAACTTTCTGGATGCAGCTTGACATGAGGTTTGTCGTAGATTTATATCTTCCACTTTGTTCATGTAAATTCAGTTACTCCCAGTTCCGTAATCATAAAATGTGGTCAACAAAAACTAGAACTTGGGTTTCTTAAGTTATATACTTCTTTCTTAAACTAATACTTTGTATTGGAATTTCCGCACATAGACTTATATATGCTTGGATTGTATAGGAAAACTCTGGAAAAACGAATAAGGAAACATCCATAATTTAATTTAATAACCTTACGCGTGCATCTTGTAGTATGGCAGTGGCCTTGCTCTATTTTACCCTAATAGCATAGAGTTTCAGTTGTGTATTATCAGGAAAAAGTGTGTAAATAAATACCTCGTGAATAATTGTAGGTATTTTTAACCATGAAATACCTTCAATTTATTTTTAAGAAATACACTTTGGAATAATGTGACATTTTCTGATTAGGTCTTTTGCACGACTTTGTGTTTAATAAATATGCAAAGCAAAAAATGTCTTGAAGTAAAAATAAAATATGGAAGGAGTATTGTGTATGACGCAACTATTGAACGTTAGAATTTATTTACTCCAATGTTCTTTAGTTATTAAAACTAAATTCAATTTAAGAATATGTGGTTTTTATTTCCATACTTACTTTTAACCTAAAGCGTGTATATAAATAAACCAAAATTCCTAAGGAATGCTTTGTAATTAGCGGTCCGTCATATATATGAATATGTACGTTGTAGATATTTATTTAGATATTTTATTTACTTATTTTTATTTAACTTTTACGAATTTGATCAATGTTCATAATAAACACTGTAAACAATGCCATTTAATGCACTTTATTAAATATGTATCTGTGATTTAATTTACTCAACTTTCTAATTTCAATACAATGTAATAAAGGAGTACAAAAGCTACTTATTAAAATAGCAGCTTCTTCCACTCCATGGTAAATCAAATACTTGTGACAAATTTGACATTTTCTTAGCTGAGCAGGGTAGAAACTAAAATAGCTAAATAAAATTATAACAAAATCATTACACAAATATGAAGGAAAGTTTAAAAACGTTTATTTTATTCACTTTTATTAGTGCAATCGCAGCAGGTAACATAATTAGTATTGATCAGTTGAAAGTTGTAATATTAGTAAGCTTATATAAAAAATGTCTAACAACTCATCATATTTTAACTTGTATAAATTGCAATACTTTAAAATCTCCTGTAGAATACAAAACAGCAGTCAGTTCCGTGATTGCTGAAGGCCTCTGTTCAAAATTCAAAAATCACAAATCATCCTCTAATAAATTACCAGAGCGACTGCAACCCAATCAGTTTACTCCTAAAAAGCCCAAATGGTGGATTCAATGGAGTAAATGCGGTATGCTAGTACATCACGTTTGTAACTGCATGCGCATGTTACTTATTGAGATTATTAACTCTCTATTTATTCAGCAGCATAGCACATTTTTTTAGTGTATTCACAAATTATTTAAAATGTTATTTTGTATACACTAATTAGAAAAAACGTCTTGTAACCCATTCAAGTTTAAAGATGCTGATGACACTACAAACCCAGGACCAGAAATGGTTAAAACTCCAAGCACGTCTCAAAGCTCAAAAGGTACGCGCTTTACCTCGCCAAATTTAAATATTTCAAATCAAATCTCATTGCATTTAACTTAAGGAAATTGAAATTCAATCTCCCACTTGTTTTTATTTTAATATGTAAATAATATGAAATTTTATATTGTTTATTAAGGGGACATAATTGTAAAGTTGAAGGATCAGCTAGTATGCAAGCCGAGCCAAGAACCTTGTGAAACCCGTGACGCGGACTGTAAGCCCGATATCCCGGGTAACACCTACATATCTTCCGTCCTTATGTCTCTTCAGGACCACGCTCAGGAAACCCAAGCTCCAGTTCTTGCTACCCTTCAGTCCAAGAGAAAACGCTCAGACACATTTACAGTGGCCTCACTCTGGATCGTAAATGCGCTAATCATTAAGGGCGCATCTCTGTCTGAAGTCCAGACACTTATCGGGGGTCACGCTGACGTGGAAGAGATGTGGGAAGGGGGTATGTTCCGTCTTCCGGAATATGCCTCACCGGTAAATCCCGCCCGCAGTAATAAGGATAACCCCAACTTGAATTGGAACATTGAGGACGTGGAGGTGGATAAAGTTTTAGCCAAGGGTATCGACGGCACAGGGATTGTCATTGGTGGAATTGTCTCTGGGGCGGAGTTTACTCACGATGCACTTAAAGACAATTTTCGTGGGGGAGACTACGGATGGTTTGACCCAATTCTTGGTAAGCCTGAACCGTATGATGGCGTGGGGCACGGTACACACGTCATGGGGACCATGGTGGGCTCAAAGGAAGGAATTGGGGCGGCTCCTGGAGCCAAGTGGATCGCTTGCAAATCTTGTGACGACTCGGGGCTATGTCACGACTCCGCTCTCCTCCAATGTAACCAATGGATGCTCTGCCCCACAAAAGTGGATGGGACAGAGCCACAATGTAGTCAAGCCCCGCACATTGTCAACAACTGTGGGTTTGGGAGTACAAATTCAAGGAGCTATCCCCTAGACCCAAGATTTTCGTCCTTGTTTCAGGCTCAAATGGACTGTTGGCGAGCTATTGGGATCATCCCAGTTTTTGCTAACGGTAACGAGGGTCCAGAATGCGGGACGGCTACTTTCCCCGGCGTCCTGCATAATGTGATTGCTGTGGGGAATGTGTATAAGGATAGCAACGACACAATCTACCCCTATCAATCGTCAGGGCGCGGTCCGGCAAGCGCACCATACAAAAAAGTTGTCAAACCAGACGTGGCTGCACCTGGAACAGAGATTTACTCTTCCGTTCCTGGAAATAAGTATGAGTTTGGGACTGGGACAAGTCAAGCCGCGCCGCTTGTCGCCGGCATTATCGCACTCATGCTTCAAAAGAATACGTCATTTTCCTATGATGACATTTTCAACAGGCTGACGAAAACAGCGGATGCGGTAGATGTCTCAGGAGAAAAGGATTGTGGGAGCACCCGAAGCAGCACTCCGAATTATCACGTAGGCTACGGGGAAGTGAATGCGTACAGAGCTGTTTTTGGAGCTGATGATGACGTCAAGGACTGTGTGTAGGGAACTGTACTGGAAATAACATCGACTAAATAAAAATGTATTTAATTTGTAATGTGCTTACAAACTAAATTTCGCAATACATTCAGGATGTTACTAATTGTAGGTTTTTAATTATTATTATGTAATTATGTAAGGCAAGCAGCAACATAAATAAATATTTTAGTTGGCTTAGACGTTGTACAGTTCAAACAAAACAAATAACTAAATTTTGAGCTACTGCTCATGCAAATTCCATTCAAATCATTTAGTTATCCTATGTTTCTATTATTTATTTTTACTGTTGTTTTTAAAATTTCCTTATAAATGGATTAAAATACTAAACAATGGTCTCAAATTTGTCCTATTTAACTGGAATTTCCCTTATATCGGTTCCATTAAATCTGGATATTATTATATTATTAACACAAAACGCATAGGCTGGCCAACTAAATATTTTAAATTTGCCCCATAGCGTTTGTAATAATGGAGATGTTTAAAGACAGAGTTTGAACAAGCTTAACAACTTGGTGTGGTCACTTAGGTGCAACAATTATTATTTTGATGATAGTTGAAAGTAGACTTGTTCCGGAACTGAGATTTCCGTTCCCTGACGGATCAGTGCGGGTCGGAAACGGTACTGGGAAGACAATTTTACTCCCGATGTGATCAGGACGGTCACGAAACGAGACGGAAAATGGGTTTTCCTGATCCCCGACCTTTTAAATTTGTTAGTTGCGTTAGTCAAGACAAGAAGCTTTATTAGAGCTGTAATTAAAATTAATAAAACAATAAGAACTACTAAGGATTTAAGTACTTGATAGTAGTCTTAAAAAGGCCATTAAATATTACGGACCCAATAAAGAATTTATTCTAAACTTTCCTTATTCCGTTAATGTCTTTTGCAGGAAATAAAAATAGTTAAAAGGAATTAAAAAATCTTTGCGAACGGATTTAATGAAAAATACATAAATGTGTACACTGTGTTTACAATCTTTGTTTAATATTTTTATAAAACCTTAATTTAAATAATATATATATTTCAAGCATATTTTATTGTATATTTTATTTTTAAAAGGTTGATGAACTTTAAAGAAAATAATTTTAAAAAATACTATATTTTTGTTTATTGAGCTCATGATAATTACGAACGTCATACTGAATAAACGAAACTAAAAGGTTTATAATGATATTAGTATAAATAATTTGTTATTACAATTACAATTTTAATGCAACTAGCCATTTTTTATCATAATGGGTCATGTGCTTCTAACTTTTCCGGCATAAAATTGTGAGCATTGCTTTTTTAAATGTTGACAACTATAGTTTATACTACGTAAAATTATTATATTGGCAACTATAGCGCATCACAGATTTATGTTGTAGCAAAAACAAGTTTTCCTGCAATCGCATGTTTAGGTGTGTATTACTGCCTTTAGCCCTAATGCCAGAAGAATGTATATTTAATATGTACGCATCAGCTAAGTACATAAAATGTGTGCGTAGTAGCATATATCATAAAAGTCAATGTTTTTACGTTAGGGTGAATTGCAACAGAAGCAAGTAAATCTCTTACATAAAGCAACAAGAAAAAATTGTGGTTGTCGTCTCAAAATCTCATTTAAATCTTGATCGACAACCCTCCCATTTATTTACTGTAGGTGTGAGTCGTTGATCTATGTAGTAATAAAATTTACTTACACTATGAGTGTTGGCTATGTGTTTCTAACTTTTCCGTCATTAAATTGTGAGCATTTTTTTTAAATGTTGACAAGTGTAGTCTATTGTAAGTAAAATAATTATATTATTGGTATCTAGTGCATCCTAGATTTATGTTATAGCCAAAACAAGTTTTCCTGCAATCGTATGTTTAGGTGCGTATTAATCACTAATAATAATAATGCTAGAAGAATGTATATAGTATGTACGCATCAGCTAAGTACATAAAATGTGTGTGTAGCATATATCATAGAAGTCAATGCTTTTGACTTTTGGGTGAATGGCAATAGAAGGAAGTAAATATCAAAATAAACCTGTATATACTCTGCAGTGTGCGCTTCAAACTTCAACTTCATCACCTTCACATTTTGCTAATCTCTTCCAGTGAGCCGTATAAGGGGAATGTTGCTCGGACATTGGAATAAAATTCTTGAATTGTGTAATCCCCAACAATACACTGATAATAGAGCACTTGAAGGAAGGTACGCTCTTTTCGTCCTATCATTATCAACTTTATTTTCCGCAAAACAAAAATGTAGCAGATTTTCTACTCGCAAAGGCTACAGATCATTGCCGAAATGGTATGGGTGCAGGGTGCAGCCAAGTGAATCGTAAGCTAATTTTTTCCAAATTAGTATTGATATTAATTAAAATGAATTAAACTGTTACTTGCATAACATTTTTTACAGTATTTTTAGATTTTAAAAAAAATTTTAGATTACAATTTTGTAGTTTTTATTGCTGTTCTGTTCTGCCGTATTATTAAAATTTAAAAAAAAGTAATAAGTTTATCTATGTAATTTAAAATTCTATGTTTTAATATAGTAACTTTTTGTTAGTTTACTTTAAAAATAAAAATGTGAAACATGTTTTATTTAATGTACAATAAAAAATTCTTATATGCATTTGTTTAAGACAAACACTGAAACAGGAGAATTTACAAAATTTTTACAAGTAGAACCACTCTCAAGAAATGTGGAGAGCTGCCTTTTTAAGCTTCGTGAAATGTTGAGAAAATTCCAGATTTCGGTGTCATTCCAAGGACGATGGCAACTTAAATGGAGAAAAAACGACTCAATTGAAGTATAAAATGCACATAGATTAGACTGTTGAGCACGTTAAGTTTGAGATGATGGCTGACTACACGTGGCCTTTTTACTATGATAATTACAGTATTTTTTTTTCATATAGCAGAATAATAATTATTTAGTCTTGCAACAGTACATAGGTACATGTAAACCTATTCTTTATACAGGAATAACTCATAAATGATGTCATTGATGATGTAGCATTCTCCTGTTTCTCCTGGTAAACCCACCGACGCTAACAGTATATATAGAATTACAACTGTATTTTTAACTTCGCTTTAAATAGTGAGCATATTACTACTCACCCGCAAACTGCCGCAAAGATATTAGCAATATTTATGAATGATCCCGGCAACATGCAAACTCACAAAAATGTGATGTTTTGCGTTTTTGAGCACGTCCAGTGTATTTTGTTACATTTGCATGTGGGCGTTATATGCATAGGGTATAATTACTGCGCTAATGGTGTTTCACAAAGAAAAAGTTTCGTAGAAAGTAACTATTATTAAAAATTCGGTTTCACACTAATTATAATGCACTAAATACAATTGTGAGCCGAGCGTGTTGGTGCGGTAATGGCATAATAATTAAATTACTTGCAATTTTTCACGTGGCAATAATAACGAAGGATCGCAAGTAAATAAGTAAATAACAAAAAACAGACGTCAGTGAAAAACTAATATGACCCATATCCATTTCTAGCCAAATACAATATACACTATCTACAAAAATAATGAAATATATTTTTAAAAAAATGTAAATAAAACATTTT
The DNA here is from genome assembly GCA_949802685.1 of Dicyrtomina minuta. Lineage (NCBI taxonomy): Eukaryota > Metazoa > Arthropoda > Collembola > Symphypleona > Dicyrtomidae > Dicyrtomina > Dicyrtomina minuta. The sequence continues at coordinate 78,139,301 of OX461810.1, forward strand.
CCTTTTTTAAAAAAACATGTAAATAAAATATTTTGCACTATTCAAAAACATGAAAATAAAACATTTTGCACTATTCAAAAACATGCAAATAAAACATTTTGCACTTTTCAAAAACATGAAAATAGAATATTTTACGTATCTTCCTCACTTCGTATTTTTTATGACATAGCTCATTTTGATTCTACCTTAAATTGGATATGGGTCATTTTGGTTCTTCACAGACGATATATTACTCCTAGCTACAATCTAGTTAAATTACAGCTCTAGTTTTTGCTCAGCTAAAAAATGTATTCTAAACAATTTAAATTTAATTGTCCACTGTCCACTTGCAAAAACAAATTTTTTCGCTGGTTTTAAGCATCCCGATTTTAACGAGTAGGTATACATATAGTCTTTTTTGCTGATTACATAGACGCGTGGCGTAAATTGCATTTAATTGCTACTCCAGTATTGACAATATAAATTGCCTTACTTTCATATGGAACACCAATATTATTATTTTTATGTGTGACGAACCAACATCTGACTGAGAGATTTAAGTACACAGCAGAAAATCCAAAACTCAGTTAAACAAACAAGGCTCTTGGATTGAACCAGATCGTCCTTTGTTATAAGTTTGGACAGCCGTATTCAGAGACCAAGTGAGACGTTGAGAATCGTAGTAGGATTGTTATGCAGATAATACACAAAAACAAATTAAAACTGCTTTAGTAAAATACATTTTTAGCATTAAAATCTAGCAAAATTAAAGGCTCATAATAATATTTTTAAATCTGTACTTTGAACTCTGGACCGTTTATTAGACCAAAACATTGCTAGTGAAAAGTATAATTGATTATTCCTGGACTGAAGTGCACACTTCAACGAGGATATAGGAGGAAAACAAGAAACGAACTTAAACTCGTCAGTAAGGTAAGAAACAATAAACAATTTCCATAAATACGTATATACACTTGTAAAGGGTTGAATTAAAAACAAGGAAAGCATAATATATACCAGTCCTGGAACCAAACTAGGTCATAAATTGTTGTAAAAAGCGCTACATTTTTTTGAGCAGCTTAAGCAATAAAATCATCTTAGTTTTATGATTCATTTTCATTTAGAGTTCAGCGTTCTATGCTGTTATAATATTTCGCTATGGAATTTTTATTGTTTTCAAGTTTTTTTTAATAAATCAAAAAATACTACTAATACAATACTGCATAATACAGTATTTCACGTTTAACCCTTTTTTAATATTTTTCTTACCATAAAATTTATAAGTTGATATTATATGACATGCTATGGGAATTCTACGGCAATCTATTGTGACTATATTGTCATTGTGGGTGCATGAACATTGACAAACACCTTGAATCTAACCATGTATGTTTATTTTTTGTAACGTTTGAAACAAACCAATTAATTCCCAATAGTTTCACTTCTGTAGCCTTATGTATTAAAAATAATTGGCCCTATCATAAATGAATGTAGCTATTCAAAAAATATAAATACGAATCATTTTGGCAGGGAAGTGACAAACTATGTTGGCAATGTTGGCATCAGATATCTACAAAACTGTAATTATACGTATTAACTGTAATTTACGTCGACTTTTGTACAGAATAAATTTACTAACTATTAAAGATACATATCGTGAGTGAAGAGCCAAAATGGCCCATTTGTAATGTATGCTACAATTAAAATGAGCTATGTCAAAAAATAAATACAGTAAATAAGATGCATGCTTGCAATGCTAATCACGAGTTTCTAAAATGAGTAAATTTTTCTATTCATGCATGTTTTGAAAAGATTTATATGTTCTATTCAATTGATCTTGAAAAGTGTAAAATGGCATATTTACATGTTTTTTCAAAAAATGCAAAATATTCTATTTACATGCTTTCATGCGCAAGCTTTTATGTTTTTTAAACATTTTCTGTAAATGGTGCTTTTTTTTCACTAAAAATGGATATGGGTCATTTTGGTTCTTCACAGACGATATTCATTCTTGGTGGCATTGAATTCATTAATAGTCCTAGAAACCCATTACTGTGTTGTTTTGAAAACCTACAGGAACTTTTACTACTATACATAAGAACAGGGAAGAAGGAAATAATAAAAAAATATAGAACTGTCATATATTAAACGTGGTCTTTCTATCTTTTGTCACATCTTGACATGTAGGTCAGCTTATGAATTGAGTATTTTAATTGCAAAAAAATATTTAATTACACAATGTAAACAAACCGGAAGAGTTAATGCACATAATATGCTCCTTTTATCCAATAATATCCAGCTATGTATAATTACAGTATGTAGAAGCTTTATATTTTTTTAGACCATATCGTCAGTGAAGAACCAAAATGACCCATATCCAACTTCAGCTACAATCAAAATGAGCTATGTCATAAAAACAAAATGAGAAACATGCGTAAAATTTGAGGAGCGTTTAAAAACGTAAAATCTGCTATTTTCATGTTTTTCAACAAATTAAAGTGTCATATTAACATGTTTTTAAAAAGGTGCAAAATACTCTAATATCATGTTTTTTTGATAAGGTACAAAATCTTTTAACTTCATGTATTATAAAAGTGTAAAATGTTATATTTTTGAAAAGTGTAAAATTTTATATTTTAATATTTTTGAAAAGTGAAAAATTCTTTATTTTATATTTTTTTTTGAAAAGTGTAAAATGCTTTATTTTTATAGTTTTGAAAATTGTAAAATGTTATTTTTTTATATATTTTTGAAAAGTGAAAAATTTTATATTTTTATATTTTTGAAAAGTGTAAAATGTTATATTTTTATATTTTTTAAAAGCGTTAAATGTTCTATGCTGTCAAGACATATTTGATTATTTTTGTAGATAGTTGATATTGTTTTTAGCTACAAAAATGGCAATGGGTCATTTTGGTTCTTCACAGACACGATATGATATTTTTGTTTTCTTTAACAAAAGGGTTTGCAAATATAATTACAAACGTCAATCCAATTTCTGCAAAATTTCCTTTCATGTAGTTGGCGTTTATTTAACGTATCTACATAATATACCATAAGGACAACAACAACATGCTCGAGAAAATAATTGACATGTAGGCATACGTTCTATGTCTTATTTTTACAGGTAACTGAAATACATAGTTCCGCGCTATTATTTAGTTATGTAAGCTACCAACACGGAAATATGTAAATGTGGTACAAGGAAATGCATACAAACGTGAAGTAATCCAAGGATATCTCGAATATCCCGTCTTAACCCGCCAGTGTGAGTGATGACAAAATAGAATAGAAGTAGAATATTTTTTAGAGGGCTTAGTATATGGCATTATCTAATCAGTTTTTTGAAAGGTAAACAACGCTTTGAATTCTTCTTTTGTCCCTGCAGAAAAAATGATTTCGAAAAAAGCTATCAAGTACTTGGGCAAAATTATCAACATGGGTTATGTCAGCGGTGTGTTCCCCTATCGCTGGAACACAGAATTGGACCTGATGGAATATTCAAAATCCACACCGCGCCTTCTCTATTTTATCTTGCAGTTGACGCTCGTCCTTTGTTACCAAGGATTTACATTTATACGCTGCCTCGAAGTCCTTGAGAGTGACACGGAGTCGCACGAGAACAAATTTGTGGCAGTGTACAAGCTCCTTGGATCTTTTGTAGCGAGCTGTAGTCACCTCGTGACCATCTTAACGTATGGGAAACTTCACTGCATCATCAACTGCTGTATTGGGATTGCCCAGTCATACCAAAGTTAGTAAAAAATAATTATTAATTACATAGAAAGTTAAGGCAGTGTAATTTTTCAAAAACCGGGTTTTCCCGTACAGTATATGTTAATTTATCATTTAATTGTTGCATTGTTAGGAGACCAAGAAATTCGACGTAAGGCTCTTGGACTCACAGCCCCGCTCAAGATTGCAAGCCCAATACAAACAATGCGAGGGATGAAGTTCGTCTACATTTTCATCTGTTTCTCGTACCTTATCAAATGCATGACTCAACCGAATTCTCCGGAACTAATTACGTCGATTGCGGAGAGACCAAAACAGCTTCAAATATGGATCCGGGTCCTTGCAGGTCTTGCTCATTTTTGGCTTTACGTATTCCATGTGTATGCTGCTGTCATCTATCCAATTATTTGTGCTTTTTACATGGGCATTGTCAAGGGCATGGTTCTGGAACTTAGGTAAACTCACCTGCAAGAATGTATTTTTCAGATTTTTATCAGCTTACACGTAGAACACTACTAAGCTATAAGCATGCAGAATTCGAATTCGAATATGTATTTTATTTTGTATTTGTTTTTAGTACCGGAGCTGAGGGTGGAAGTCCCTATAAAGAGGTCGTCCGCAATTATGTCCAGCTGGCTGTCTTGCAAGGGAACTTTAATGGGAGCCTAGGGGTGTGGGTGTTCGTCTGGGAGCTGACTTGCGTCTATATGGTGATCATGAACTCCTTCCAAATAATTGTTTTTAACAGTTTTCGCGGATTTGTCATCGCTACAATACTTCTCAAAATCATGGTGGTTGTATTCAATTCACTGGGGCAACTGGA